>JAPYYZ010000774.1:0-18005 GCA_030522705.1 Eretmocerus eremicus
GCCAGACGGCTATGCATATTGGTGAGATGCACCACTGTGTAAAATTTTGCAGCAGTCCGCGGTAAGCTCTTTGAGTAGTCCCAACTCTAAAGCGAATATATTATAATTAAACCAGAGTCGAGATTACTCCAAGAGCTTTCCACGGATCACTCCAAAATTCTACACAGTGGTGCATTTCATCAATACGCATAGCCGCCTCGAGCTACATTTCCGAAATATTGTATAGTTTTAGTAAGAAAAATTTTATTATGAATGTCGGTAAGGTAGAGCTTTGACATGTCCTTAAGTAGCTCCAGAACTTTTCATTGACGTCAAAATGGTTAGGCTTGGTGGGCTTTAGAACTTTTTATTGCCATCAAAAGTTTCTTATCATCTTTTTATTCCCATTAGAAAAAGGTTTATGTGAAAATTGATGTATTGCTGAAATTACTTCTTAGTCCGTTACACTCTTAGTCATCATTCAAATTACGCATAAATTCGGTGTGAGTCTTTTTTGATTAGATTCAGTCACATATTTTGAATACATATCAGTCTTGTACTCTAACGCTAGTATTAGTCCTTCTTAGGTTCGTGCGAATTTCTCGAGCAAAGTGCTGACAGTTGCAGAAAGAGTTCGCTCGAATAATTCGCAAGTCTTATTATCCCGACGAAATTTTTTCTATGGAGCTAGTAAAAAAGAGCACGAGGATAGATATGAGAGATTCAAAATGGATATTCATTCCATTAAATGATTTCAGTGGATTAACAAATTTAGCTTGGAGGTAATTTTAGGATTTTATTTCATGGAATATGAGTCTCCGGATTTATCCCATTAATATCAGGAAATCACTTGGAATGGGAACGGAGAGTATTTTGGCGAATCATTGTGAACTCATCTTGACCAAATTCATCAAAATAATGAGTCCACAAGGCAAAAAACGCTATGATTCCCTTTAAATTTTTGCTCTTGAATTTTTATTTTTTTAGCCGACCTGCAGACTATTTGTCAGGAACTTTGGCAAAGAATGTACGATCTTGAGGGAGATAAGTTTGATCTTGAGCGACAAAGTGCTTTGAAAGATTACGAGGTAACTAAACGTCAGCGACTAGAGACGAACCTGTATTAAACATTCGTGAATCCTAAGATACCATGACCATTGGAAATCGATCAAATGTATCCACAAGCTATGTAATCGCAGATTAAACTCACGAATCATTTTCACTCGTATACGGTACTTCTCTGATTTTCTTCGATTTATGATTCCACCATAAGACTTTGGAGTGTATTTGTCATTGAAATGAGGAAAGCCACTTTTGGCGGGAAGTCCGCATTTGCGTGACAACTGTAAAGTTTTTTGCTTCATTCAATCGCTTCGTTTTGCACTGAAATCAAATTTCTCTGACAACCGTAAGAATCATGATTGGATTGAAGCAATAAATCTGCGCATTGCATAGCTTGTCTGATGAAATACGTGCCCCATACCTATGGACATAACAAAATTGGCGATTTGTGATGACTATTCATAGCATACATTTTCGTTATTTTTCCCCGATATGCCCTTTCTCATTCCCTTTATTTGTTTCACTCTTCCCTTCTTCCTTTTTTATTATGATTTTGTTTTTGGCGTCCCCGATTTTTATTGTACATCTTCTTGTTTCCCATGTTCAATTTGACACTATCTTACCCGTTTATGTTCTTTCCTCGAACTATCCTCAATTTTGTTGATTGGAATCACCCCGTTTCATTTTTTAATGTTTTCTCCCAGTCCCTTTTTATTCTGTTTATAATTTTACAATCTTTATTTCGATCCTCATTAAAGAAAATCTGCTAGTAGCTTTGTAGCATCAGATATTTTGAGTTACTTCACGGTCAACCGTTGATTACTTGCAGCTATCTCGTGCACGTGCATTTTTCTTGTTTTTTGGGATAAATCTACTGCAGTTTTTAACTCCGTGCAAACGGAATGATTTCTCTGTCCTTACTTTTTCGCTCAGTACCCCACCAATAAGGATCTCCAAAATACTCGATGATTTTTGCGAGATACAATTTCTATCAGTTATTCAATCCTCCCAAGGTTGACAAGCTTAACATATAATAAAGAATTATTTACGGACATTCGATCAGTCTGCCCTGATAAATAAAGTTCTTGTGGTGTGGCAGAACTAGGCTGGGATCTTTTATTTGAATGATGATGATTATTTACAATTCGTTGATCAAGATCATCAGATTGAAACTGACAAGAGAGAAACAAATTTTCAGTCTGCTCTATTCGTATTCTTTGTAGCCGAATTGAAGCGGATTTGCACAGCTTATCATGAGCGCGTCTACATTTGTGAGGGTCAGAAGTGGGATTTGGAGCGTGAAGTTCGGAAAAGGGACTACGAGGTATTACTGATAAATGAAGCAACGTGCATAGTTTATAACATATTTGGCAGAAAAAAAGGGTTTTTTAATCAAATATACAAGGTTTTTGCTCTCGAGACATCAAAACCAAAACTCCCTTTTTCTCTAATCCCTTCTTCCTTTCTATAAAACAACTACGGAGAGAACGTGAAGTTGTGCCCATACATTAAAAAAATCCTAAAAGATGATAATTTGCATTATTCATTGTGTCATGAAGAATCAAAGTTGATAAATATCCATCTTCGTTTTTGTCTCACTCATATCGTTCAACTTATATTGTTCCGGTCAGTCCAGAACTTGAATTATACGTAGCGATCTTACAACCATATTCTCTCCGTTAGAATACGAACCTTAACTGCAATTTTTGTCTTAGGAGAGATTACCAGCTACTTGTTCTCCTAACTGATTCCCTACCCTCTTTTCTGTCGTATTAACTTAATAAATTATCATCAAAAATACATTGAACAGCCATAAGATTCCATAGAGACTGGATTGTATTTTTCGAGAGTCAATCACTCAGTCCCCTTAGTAGATGAATTTCTTGATATCTAAGAGTAATGAAAAATCATCCTAATTACGTACAAATACGTGTTGAATGCAAAGACGGAGTTTTTGCCTAAGGGATTCTATGAACTTGATCAGTCCTGATTATTTAAGTCAATTTGAGTTCCCATTCAGAGCCTCGGTAGAGTCATTGAAATCTTAGTAATCCTGATTCTCGATATTTTAATCAGCGAATCATATGAAGTGCCGTTACTTTTCAATTTTTCCATCTAATGCGCCAATAAATTGATCTGCACCCATGTAAGAGAAGGTTTTCCGCCATAATCCATCTAAACCAATGCACTTTGCTTTAAAAGTCTTATTTCTCTAAAACTGCTACTCTGCATTCATGAAGTTCTTTGTCTTGGATTGCCACCTATCTCAAGATCAAAAACTCGATTTTGCGAGAAGACTACGATGAAACTGCAATTTCCGCATTTCAGCACAGCAATATTCAGCTTCTAACTAACTAATGGCGAGACACTCATAATCTGACAAAAGAATGAGCCTCGGGGATGTTCCCTCTGGTCAGGGCTGGGCAAGCTTATAGTTTTGCTGAAGAGTTCATTCGCGATTACATATTTTCATTTGGAGCTGATGAGTCACATTCATTTCACAGTCCGCAAGATCAGAATAACTGGATTGATTTTCAAGTGGGACCACATCCGACTCCTTTCTAGTTCTAAAGCTCTTCTTTGATACATTCAATTTCCGTCGATTGGCGGAACAGTCAAGAATGACTTGGAAAATATTCATTGCATTCCAAATTGATTGCTATGAGGGTGATCACTTCAAGTATACCAAGATATCACATCCAGCTACAGCTCAAATGGCTGATTTGAGTTTTTTGAGTCATATTCAGCCCATTCCAATCCTTCACGTTTGGGGACCAATCGAAAGGAATTTTCGGTTGCGTACTCAAATGTATGCAAGTATCCTACATATAATCATACTCGGTATACATATCTGCTCGCGGTGCAAAATCGGGCTTGAATCGGAAAATTCCTTGTGTTTGATGAACCCAAGATAATAAAAAAGGTTGTCAGTGAGGAAGATCCATGATATGATATAAAAGCAATACTCAACACATACTTCCATCAAAATTTGCCTTGATGCATTAGCTAACTATTTATGCATGGCTCAAGAGTGACGCTTACTGAGGCAATATTTTTTAATAAAGCTTTTGCAGTAGCCTCATCTATTTGGTTCGATCACATCTTCATAAGAAACGAGGCAATTTATGATGTACTGTCGAATTCTTAGTCAAATCGTAGCTGTAGATCAGCATCTGGGACAGGAAGTTTAGAGTCAATGAGCATCATCCACTTTTCCTTGTTGCCGACTATTGAATAAAAAATAATGCGAGCAAGGAGAAGTCTGCTTTTCCGATAATTTCCTATTCCTCAATGGAAATGTATCTCACTAATCGTTTACTAACGCCGCGAATCTTTAGACATCAATAATTCTATGCCTCGTTCTTTGTTTCAAAATGATTACAGCGAACAATTTTGACTCAAAATATTGAATTAATAGCCAAATACAATGTTCACATCTCTCAAAAAGTCTTTAGATGTTACTATTGAAGCAGTAGTCGTCAGGGGTTAATTACAGCCTTTCAAGAAATGAGTGGAAATCTCAAGAGATATTTATTTGGGACCGAACAAGAAAAGTGTAATGCACATGAGGTGTAATCTACATGAAAATTTATGAGGCAAGAGATTTCCTTCTTGAAGGTCTCTGGATGTAAATCATGTGAAAATTTTTGCAAAAGACTCCTACATTACTTCTCTAATAAGAGCCTATCTCTCTAGATATTTTTCCAGAAAAAGTTCATATGGTAATTCATATGGTATTTGGCATCAAGACGTAGAATCAATTTGATAGTTAGATTTAATGTTAGAGGTCAGAAGAATCCTCCAAAAATGTTCAGCCTTTCATCGGGTTGGGTTTTTGGAAAGATGTTGTCAGTGTCTTATGATGATTTGTGCATCCTTTAATATGTAAATTTGTACCTAAACGACTAATGAGACTGAGCAAGAGTTTGTTTGAAAAGTATTGAAATTATTCTATATAATAATAATACAATTTCATTTATATTATTCCTACTTTGCAAATAGTCGAGACAAGTGTAATCCTATTCGCTCTAGAAAAATATCTCGGGAAGAGATGCTGTATAACCAAATGTATAATCACGAATACTCCCATTATGATGAAGATCTGCAATTGTGAAGTGAGCTTATATAAATGAAACAACGTCATTCGCTCTCGAAATGAATCACAACAAAGAATGCATGCGCATAAAAGTTCCAGCCAGTAAAGATTTCTCTCACATCGTACTACAGGCCCAGTGAGAAATTCTCTTTCATATTGAATGCAAGAATGTCAGATCAGATGTTCTCTATCAAAAAATCTATTCTCGAAAATCTACATTTTGCGGGACGAGAGTATGGCACTTCATATATTTGTTAATAATTTTATTCAAAAGTATTACACTGAGAATTATCAGTTGAGTGGAAACACAATTTCTACTTGGAGTACCATTTACATATCGATCTGCAGGAGATAATGTGTCTTAGAATCAAATGTTGAGTTACGGACTCTATGGGCAACGAGATAATATTTCCGAATTTACGCAAAAGTCTCACGATAAAGAAACCATCAAAATAGAATCAATCAACATGATAAATGTTGACTTTTCACAGTTGAAATAATTTGCTCTCAGCAACTACTTCTCTCAAGTTTTCGATAACAAAATTCACGCCGAGAAGATATGCACCATGAAACTGTTATTCCTTTGGCATCTTACTTCCAGTAGGCTGAGATTACCAGTATGTCTCATTGCAAAGTAGAAGAGAACCACCGTAAAGATCAAGTATCAAGCTGGTTCTCTAAACTCATCAGAAAACTTGAGTGCTGAACGATCTCAAAATTACACAAAATTATGATGTGACATTCCATAACACGCGATGAATACACTTCAGACTCTCACAAACATGGACGCATGTCTCATCACGCGTAACCATTGAATTCTTACAGAATCGCGATTAAAAGTGCCATGCTGAAGGAACTCTTGTTATTCGTTCCTTTACATTATCAAAATCTAGTAGACGTAACAATTCCAAATTTTAAACGTCACGAAACTCGTTTTTATGTCTCAAACAACCGAAGTGTTTGAAAGATGATAAAATTACTAATGTAAATTTTAAAAAAATGTTAATGTTTGGTCTTCTAAATCAACCATTATCGGATACCAAACCTTCAAAATAGTGCGTCTTGTTATCAAATGCGCGATTCCGCGCGCAAGTAAGAGCGATGTTAATGTGAGGGTATGACATGGTATTGCAACGACTTGTCATCTCTTGGATCTGATTAATTGAAATGAAGAAAATCTCAAAATTAATAGATTCATATCCGTATCTTGGGATCGATTTTGCACCGTCTAGCAGTTTGATAATCTTCATGAAGTTTGATCAACTAATGCATCGAAGAATGTTGAAAGTTTTTCTATATCAAATTCAATAAATGAAATTCTCTCGCGCAAATACCCTTAAGGTTCCATTTCTGTGGCTTTTTGAAACTTGAATGAACGCGAAGCCTGAGTGAAAAAATTGTTGGATCGAGAAGAATACAAATCTCGCTTTCATTCTTGATCTACAAATAATTGTTCGGATCCTGATTTATTCAATCCATCATGTTATCCTCTGTTGATGTTGAAAATAATTCTAACTGATTAAGAGATCAATATCTGGGCGGAAGAGCACAGGATGAAAGCGTTTTCTTGTATAATTCAATGAACTTGAAGATATCAAAGCTGATCATGACCAGCGATGGTTTGATTTCAAATTGATCCTAGATTGATCTGACACTTTTCCTCCCGTTGTCTTGTCGTTATGACTAGTAAAATTTTTATTGCCCCAAAATACTTCATGAGCACCAATTTCATGACCCTTATTCATGAAAATAACGTTACAAGTGATAACGTTACATGTTCAATGTTGTTTTGAAGACCTCCGTTCTTCTTTTCCAGATAGAGGAAGAGTTTATAGGGTATAGAAATAATGATTCTCGTTAGAGCCCGACTCTTGAATTTGTTGAAATCCCATTCCTTACTTCCCAAAGAATTATTTTTGACCCCTTCAAAAACTGCTGCATCATACGAAGATGGAGTGAATTCATCTCCAAGCATGAGTAGTTGTTAAGCTCCTCCTGGATGTTCCCCTGGTTTGCTTCCCGCTCTACCACCGGATTGATAATTTCTGGCACTACAGAGATCAATCGGGGTTAGACATATTTAAATCGTGACCATTTTACCTTATCATTACTTTTCATGGGGAATCGCTCGTCACAATAAAAGGTCTTAGATGTCGACGCTTACTCTGTTTCGTGGATTCCCGCCAACGAAACAATAGTTGAATTACTCTAGTCACTTCGTGTGATCCCTTCCAAAAGTTGGATTCGAATACTGTTGGATCCACCATGGTCTCACCGACATATCAGCTACATGAGTCTCGAGCATCTTCTTTCCTCTTAACTCCTCTGCCTCGACTTCGTACTCTTACTAAATTTGGTTGCTTTTGTGCAAATTTCAGTGGTAAATTTGTCTGTGTCCTATGCTTTCACTCACGTGTACAATAGTCGTGGATGTGTTTGTCTGATATCAATGTTTGAAGTAACATTAACGATAGATATATAGATTTGATGAAGAAGAATGAATGTCTTCTCTATATTGCTGAGACTGTATTGTCTTTTTTTTTTTTTTTTACTGTTCCGCTTTTGCAGCGGATATAAAGAAAGACATTCATAAGCTGCATCAATTTCTTAATTTTTTACAATTCAAGCAGAACTCGCAATTTTTTAGGCTTTTAGTACGCATACGGCGACAGTCAATCAGAACAGGGCATCTGAATTCTTGAGTGTAGGTACCTGCAAAGTTTCAACTCTATTAGGAAAGAATCATATCTGGCTGAACATTTATATTTACATACATTTCCTCCGTGCAAAAACAATCGCCTAGTCCTCTTTTTGGTGAATAACTTTTTCGACACTATTTATTCACTATCGCCCCACCAACTCATCAGATCTATACGGTATCTTGTTCAAAATCACATCAAGTACTCCTGAAAAATTTTTGGATCGATATCTTCGATTCTGTCGGACTAGTTCCATTTTTTTTTGAGTCGAAATTTCTGATCGCCATGCAAAATTCTCTCGTAGCTGGGAATATATCGGTTAACTCGAAAAATATCACCAGTACTCTTTTGGCTAGTTTCGGAAGATCTACAAAAAAAGTCTCATCAATCTTTTTCCTAAGTCGCGTCGACTGTGAGCTATCGCTCGAAGCTAATTGAGCCATGCGAAATTTTCTCGTAACTCGGGAAACACTTATCATTTCGAAAAGTATTATCAGTACTTCTCTTTGGAATGAAATAATTTACAAGAAGGCTTCGTACATTTTTCCAAAATTGCCGTCTATTTCGGGTTATTGGCTGAAACAAGAAAAAACAAGTTAGCGAATCAGGTGATTCTTTCACTTCCTTATAAACAGACGTATTTTGAGACATACCGAATAGAATTCTTGAAGTTGAGCTCAGAAGCGATATCTCAAAGTACGCCTATTTATAAAGACATGAAAAAAATCACGTGGATCGCCAACTTGTTTTTTCTTGATTCGGCCGATAACTCAAAATAAGACAGCATTTTTGGGAAAAATGTACGAAACCCTTTTTGTAGATTTTTGATTGGAAACAAAAGAGTACTGATAATATAACTTCTTGAAATGATGGATATTCTCCGAGTTACGAGAGGATTTTGCATGGCTCAATTAGTTTCTATCGATATCTCACAGTAGACACGATTTACGAAAAAAGTTCATGAAACCTTATTGTAGATCTCTTAAAACTGAACGAAAAAGTACTGATGATATTTCTTGAAAGAATAGATATTTTCCTAGCTACGAGAGAATTTCCCACGGCGATCAGAAGATTCGACTCAAAAATATGGAACTAGTCCAACAGAATTGAAGATATCGATCTGAAGTTTTTTTGGCAGTACTCTATGTGATTTTAAACAAGATAGCATAGATTCAGCGATCTGAGTTGATCGCGAGATAAACGAAAAGTATCAAAAAAATTATTTTCCAAAAACCGGACTGAGCGACTATTTTTGCCAGAAGGAAAGGTATGCAAACAAAAATTTCCCACCCGACAGCATTTTTTCCTGATGGAGTTGAAATTCTGTAGGTATCTTTTGTTAAGGCCATGTCGAAGACATGCAAGGCAAAATTTTTCCCTATTTTCATCAAACACCTTCTGGACTTGTGTCAAAATATGAATTTACGGATGTTTGTCATTGTCCAATTTGGTTTCGTCAATTCTTCGTTTGACTCAAATCAAAATCGTATGGGGAAAGAATGTAAATAACTCGAGTGGTTCATTACACCGATAGAGTACTCATGAATCCGCTGTCGAGTTACTCTCCCTTTTCTCAAAGACCATTCCGATTCAGGCGAAATGATGAGTTGGTACAACCAAGTTAGACAGTTAAAAACATTTTACACGTCATATTTTGATCAAAATCAGAAAAGAGTTTGAGAAATTTGGGGAAAATGTTTTTTTGCGGCGGCTGTACGGCTTCGACATCCTTCTCAATCTTCTAAAGAAAAAAATTATCGTATATATCACTGCTCACTCTGCTTGAAATGTATTGCTTAGTGACTCAAGATCTACTCATCATCTTACTTACTTTCTTCCCTCTTATTCGTGCAGATTGCAGAGTTGAACAGCCAAGTTAATGACCTTCGAGGAAAATTGTGAGTATATTAGAAAATTGTTAGTATATTATTTGTGAGTATATTAGAAAATTGTTAGTATATTAGTATATTCTGTTTTTCCAGTAAATTGTTTCAAAGCTTCTACCCGTCGTTCGCCCTAGTAGAGTAGAATTTCCCGATAGGTAGCTTCATAGAGACCTAATCATTTTTTTTTGTAGGTGACTTGTTTGATCTCGTGAGATTTTGAGCCAACAAAACATGTTGGTGTATCGGTCATATGACACCTTATATCCATCACAAGAACTACGTTGTGAATAATACATCATATTCTCAATATTGCAACTAGAGTCAAGTCTGTGTATTTCGTAATGGTGACAAATTTCACATGACGATTTTTTGATTGTGCTAACGTAACATAAAATTCAAAATGAATTGGAGATTTTTCGCAGATATTTCGTTTTGTAAGTCATTATTCGAAAAATCCTTAGGTCCTAATGTACAACCATAAAAAGTTACGGACTGGAGGATAAAAATGAGCTTAATTGAAGTTCCTTTATTGCATGATTATTGAATTTGGGAGTTCACATTGTAATTTCTGCGTTGGTATTGATCATCTCGCGAGATCAAATAGTTTAGAGTCTTATTAACCTTTGTGACATAATCATTAGCATCAATGATGAATTTGAAATTTGCCTGAGACACACTGTCATTCAAATACTGTGACGTTTAGCTAAGGATCTATCTTCAAGGCTTGTACAAGCTTGCACTGAATTCACGTCTGTACTTGCTCGGAATGAAGATAGTTTGCAAGTCGATCTTACAGATTTGAGTTATTGCTTTTCGCGAATCTGATCTGCAAATGAGATTCATATCGATCATTCACCAACTGTGGGGATATTGTTCAAATGACTAGAATTCCCACGAGGGACCGATTCTGATGGTTTCCAAGGGCTTCTTTTGAAAATGAATTTTGGCCGATTTCTCTTCCTCTGTCGTCTTTTGGGTCGAAATTGTGCAGTTCCAACGAAACCGCCTTATATGTGTAACAGTAAGCGCCAAAGGCTGAAAGAGAATATGCGCAACTATTAAACATTTTTCAATTTATCTAAGGATCTAGTGATTCACAATATTGTTGTTTTTGTTTTTCAATTAATGCATTCACAACCTCTTGTTGAGAATATTTTTACGGGTCCTACAGTTTTTTAGGTGGTTTTTGAACCACCGAAGCCACCGAAAAGGTGCTTATGAAAATTCTCAGTGGTGTCGGCCGGGATTCGAACCCTGAATCTTTTGCGTTGAAGGCCAGGACTTTATCCACTGGGCTGCGATGGCTTCCACAATATTATGTAATTTGCCAACGAGAAACAGTCATTATTGAAATCCAATTCTGACAAGGTACAGTTAATTCAATACTTGAGTGAGTGCATAATCTTGGTATAGAATATGGTAGTTCGAGGAGGCAGAACCGGGAGGTTAGTTTTTACTACTGAAAACACTCCAGCATATGAAAAGTGCACATCTATTGACAACTGCCCTTCGGAAAGACTTATTATTTCTCAAAATTTCGTGGCAGAGTTTTGTAATGGGGTTTCAAATGGATGAATTCTTTGTGCAGCATGAAGCCAACTCTGAAAAAGGTGTCAAAATATGAGAACAAATTCGCCAAACTGCAGAAGAAAGCGGCCGAGTTCAACTTCCGTAACCAACTGAAGCAGGTGAAGAAGAAGGAGTTTACTCTGGAAGAAGAAGATAAAGAGGTAAGATCATTTTTCTGTTACATGCTCCAATATAAAATTGCGATTAGAATGGAATAATCCATAGGACGGTCAAGAAATTAAACTAGGAGGAAAATTTTGTTTCATTACGATTGTTTTATTACGAATTAAGAGAGGTAGGAGAATTTTGTATCCCAACCACCGACACTTGCTAGAAATAGTTTACTCTCCAATCGTCTTGAATAGTTGGATCGAAATAGAGGGAGTTTTTCTCATTCAATTTCATTCCCGTACATCTAAAATGTTGTTCAAAAAATGATATTTGAACATAATCTAACCGGGAGTGACCAGAATTGGAATGTTGGGCAATTCGGATTTAAATTTTAAGAACACGTTGAGTGACTTGTCACTACAATTCTCAGTGATCCATCGACTCTGCTGTTACAGTCACACAAATTTCAAATGTTGAGCTCAAAATAACCATTTAATCGCGATACCTATTTTTTGAGTTGAGAAAAAATCGATGGAAGAGTCAATCTCTGACACGACGATGGATGAGAGTAGGCGAGTATTTCGCAAAGTGTCAAAGATTATGACGGACCTCTAAGCATCAGTTGATTTTTAATTGCATAGTGTCTCTTACTTTGCTTACTGTTATTGTTGTATACATAAGTATTTCTGAGCTTCAGTAAGTTTTGTACCTGATGAAACGCTCTTCGTTATTCCAAGGCTTTCCAAGGAAAGTTGCGGGTAGCAATCCAATTGTTGGTTCTCATTAAAATTCTCATCAATTCGTGTTGCAAACATCTAGGGTTTGAGAAGTCCTTGAATTCAATGATTTAGATGTAGAATATCGGCTAGCCAGAGGTGTAAGATACTAGAATCATGGTGAATTTATTAAAGAGTTCTTTTAGCCGTTGATTCGTGAACTCAATTTCGTCCATCCATACTTACTTATATACTTACAAATGTCAGTACAAACAGTGTTGAACATGTGAACCTATCGAAGGTGGTCCTCCTCAACAGACCATTTCCATCTTCAGTTGTACAACTCTATAAATTTTGAAACTGGGCCCTTCCTTATCTCGTCTTCAGAAATCCTCCCAAAGCTACTGTACCAGCTAGGAGTAGGTCCTTTGTCATTTTTGTAAATGCAGATCTCTGATCAAAGTCTTTCCGTAGTTAGAAAAGTAAAATGAGAATGAATTAATGACCGATATCTACACACGTCGAGTCTCTACCCTGACTTGGTGACTATTCGTAAGTTGTGCAATGAAAATATCAACCTCAATCTCGTCAAAATCAAGGAAAAAGTGTCAAGCTAGGTCGTTGTATATCTCAAGCTCCAAAATACTGAGCAGCCTTTACTCACTTGAGAATGGTCATCACTGCTCACGTAAACTCCTGGATTGATTAATTGTGTAATCCTGTGGATGTGGTTGATAGCCCATCGATGGAAACTCGTATTCCAAGTAGAATCTGTAAATAGGCTCCAGGGCTTTGAAACTGACGGGGTTTCTCAACCCTTTCTTGTTTTGCACTGTACCATCTTTGTGAAGTTCGGAATAACAAACCCCTCCATCTTGCCCGTATCTGTCTCGTAATGTTATTGACTTCCCTCTCATTCTATAAAGGATACAGGGAATATGATTGTAATTACGTTGATCAAATATCTAATTTGAGTGAATAGTTATGCGATCCACGTGAAGTATCAGACGAAAGCAGTATTGAACTTGTGACTCCTCAGCAGAGATTCATTTTGCTCAATTTTTGATACCATATTCAAGAACTTTGAAATTCTTCAATTCGTTGGTGTTCCACCATCCGCAAAATTTTCTCATAATACAAAAATTGTACAGAGACATTCGTGATCATCCTTGTCCAAGAGTTACTGTCATGTTGAGTACTAAAGAGGTAAGGAGATAGATAAAATATAGCACTGATCTGATACGAATTATTGTTATTGTTATACCAATCTACCGTTGCGGAAGATGTTCCCGAATGCGATTCCGAACTACACAAATGAGTAACTTTCGTGAGGTATTGGCTGTGAACATGAAATCTTCTTTCCGAAATCATTGACTTTCAGTTGTTGAGGAGTCACAAATTCATTGTTTCGCCAATTTCTAACTCTTGGAGACTAGAGATCATTGTTCAAAGTGCTTTACACAAAAAGTAGTATATAGTCTGTGCTTGACTATGGACTGTATTGTTTTCCACAGCCCAAGAAGTCCGAGAAGGCAGAGTGGCAGACGAAGAAGTAGATTACTAAGAAAAAAGCTTCATCTCAATATCTAAATTTTTATCACGTTAAAACTACGGAAAAGTATTAATGACATTAAAAAAGGAAATAGAATCATGCTGTGTAGAAAATCGATGAAAGTATATCATTTCGTGCCCGCGGCAACATGTCTTGAGGCAGTTAATACACAATCCAGTACGTTAAGTCACACATTTTTGTTATTTTGTTATCAATACCTTGAATTCGCTCATCGCCCGCCACCTTGATGTTGAATAATTGTTAGTCGTAATAAAAATGATATCATTCAAAATTTATATGTTGAACAATTTCCATAACTTTCCAAAACTTTCAGTGGTAGTTTTTGATAGGCATCCTATACTTTAATATTCCGAGAAAAAATTAATTTCCGGACTCGGGTCATATGTCACGAATTTTTGAACGTGATCAAGATTTTTTTCTTTGAATTTTGGAGAAAACGATCAAAATACAGAATTTTTCAAGAATTGCTCTTGAAATTTTAGAATCTACGTTCATATGCCAGTCTGCCAATTTTCTGATTACCACTAATAATGGTGAATCATGATGGATTTTTGATTTTTTGACCATTTTTGTGTTGTTTCACTGTGAATAACTGCAATACGTCAAACCAATATGCTCAACTGAATCCTGCACTTTCTTAACGGAAAATCTCGCGTCATGGCCAATTTTTTGCCATGAAAGATCTATCACGAGGCGATCTTGTGCGATCCCAAATCTCTTTTTTTGTCGCGAATCACCTTTTCACAATTTTTCTTTCATCTTCTCTATCATTCTTAACAATAATTCCGGTTAACCAACTCGTTCCACTATGTCTATAAAATCAATCCCGTTAGAAAAACTGGAATAAAATAAATCTGAATGTTAGAGCTTCGTACAAAGGTGAGATTGACTATTTAGAACCATATTATCTACGCGCTCTGCATCAAATAATAATCGCAGAAGCGCTTGGCCCGCTGGCTTGTCTTACGCACTTTTCATCGATTCTATCTTTTGATCTCTGACAATCCTTTTATTTTCCAGAAACTCACCACAAACCATGAAAAACGTGTTCTCTCATTTTTGCTCTGATATTCTTCTTCTGCTCGCGCGTATGCAATTTTAACACCAGAATGCACTGCAAGCTACAATTGTTGATTCAAAATGTGGGTTTAGGGAGCATCATGAATTCGTCATTTTTTTTACAGCCATTTCTCCTCTTGTAACTCTCGGATTATGTATACTGGAACCCTACTGTGTATAATACTTGGTGGATTTATGTGTGAATGTCTTGTTTCGTCTGATTGCAAATATTCTTCAAACAAAGATTCTTGTGGCTAGAGTCATGCACTTTCCCTTCCTCTCTCTCTCTCTCTCTCTCTCTCTCTCTCTCTCTCTCTCTCTCTCTCTCTCTCCCCCTATCTCTTATTATGATACACTCTAGCGCTCACGACCTCGACTTGATTTTTTTTTCAACCATCGAGAGTAGATAAATTTTCGTTAGTTACCCGAATAATAATTGAATTCCATGATTGATTCATATATTTAGTGATGGGTATAAGACCCTTTTACATATAAAATAGAATAACAGATTTTAGTGAAAAGGAAGATATTAGATATCTATTCATGGAATCTTTAGTATAGAGCGGTCGTGATGATTCAATTCTCCATAATCTTTTGCTGAATATTCTTCGATCAAGGGAAACGTCGGTTCCGAACAAGGAAATATTCATTGGATGATGAGCTTTGTAATAAATTAGGCCATGAATGTTGAATGTTATTATTAACATTTAGATGGCTCCAGACCAGAAAGTTGTGATTATATTCTGGCTTTTTGAGGAACCGAGTCTCTACTTTGGATGTCCCTCAAAATGACGAGAATCTTTCAGAATCATTCCAACATAGTCACTTCGATGAATAAATTATCTGTATGATCCCAAAAAAGTTTTTCCAAAACATGATCACCAGTTTGCATCGCGTCCGAAATACTGACTCGGTTTTTCAAAAAGCCGAAGGGTAATTATACCGTTCTGGTTCAGAGCCATTCATTTTATTCTCTTACGTTTACTGATTTTGCTTAATATTTGCAGAATGCCGCGAAAGATAAGGTAAAAATCTAAAAGAACTATTTAGAATGAGAATCGTTAGCTGAGCTATTTTCACGAATAGGCTCAAATATTTGCTTGATGAGACATTCGTTGTGAGCTACTTTTTTCAGTTTGTGATGTGATTTACCTTGCATGCACCTGCTAATCTTTCCATAGATGTTCATCTTATGAGCAAACCTTAGGAGTAAGAAATGCAATGGCTTATAAGGATTGGCAGCTGTCCTACAATAGTCATAGTTTATTTCTAGATTATAGATACGCTTGAGAGATTCCACATGCAATTAGTACTTTGAACCCATATTTCTACGCACACCATGTGATAACTTAAACTCACGGAATGTTCATCTCCTGTCGCGACCATAGCCAAGAGATATTCCGCGAGCTCAAGTAATCACTGAAGTGTGGACTGGAATTAATTTTAGAGAACTATATTCTCTCTTGAATTCATAATTCATCTTGATCAGCCCATTGGAAAGTGATCTTGACAATAACTAAATACATATGACGATAATAGTTCTCTACTGCAAATAATGTATTGATTCATGAAATTTACGAAGAAATTATTTCTATGACTTCCTTTCGCTCTTATCAAGATAATTTTGAAGGTATTGAGAATTAATTGGTGATAGATTTTGTGAGCTTCCTAACACTCTAGGAAAGCTTTGGGGAAGGAAGTTAGTCAACGCTGAAAAAAAACGAACCATGATGGAAATACTATGAGGAGACCTCACCATAATCGGATTAAACTAATAATTTTCTACTTTGTTTTTGCAGAAAAAACCTGAATGGTCGAAGAAGGGCGAGGAAAAGAAGGTAAAGGAAGAAGAGGCGCCAGTTGAGGCATGAATTGAAAGCATGTCAACGGAATAAACATACATGACTCACACACCACAATACATTGACGTAATATACTACGTATACAGTATAACCGAGAATCGATATGAAAATGATAGCTCATTAGTTAATTTTGCACGAAACAATATTTCTATTGTTACTCTCGCAAATCATTCAACCCTAGAAGAAGAAAACACCTGCACGAGCCCCTAGACTGTCTTTTGTGTTGAATTTACCGTCTCAATGTTTCCCTTTCCGCCCCGATTGTCTTTTTCCATTCTTTGTCTTACCTTTCTACGCGTGACTCCTATGGAATCCATGTACACTTATAAAATTTTCTTCCATACCTTTTTTCACACAAAGTATTTTTTTATGCTCCCTTCTGATATTCATTGGTTACGATCCATTGGTCTATGATGGATGTCATGCTTGTCGATTTTCGGTAAAATCCTCTTTTAAGTATGTGTAAACATGAATGTTATCTTAAGTCTTACTGTAACTCTGAATGAACAAAAAAATAATGAACGAAATTAACTGTGAATGTTTTCTTTTAAAGTGATCTTTTTTATTAATCCTACCACAAACATATCCTGCATAATACCTTTCCCTTTTGATATTCAGTGTATCCATTGGAATTGAAATGTAAATGGTTACACGAAATTATGGAAATGATTTTATTCTAATTGATTGTGAATGGTCTATTTTGATGAGAGATCACAGGAGTTTACTTGATTGCTTAATGAACTTCAGTGTGAGCCACGAGTAAGATATGGAGAGTGTTCCCGAAAGATGTTTAACATTGATCGCTGTGAATTTTAGATATCACGATCAATTTTACCTGATTTACCTCCTTTTGCCCGTTTGCTGACTCCTGTTGCCACAAAGGTAAGTTGTGTAACCATGGATGACGACTAATTTTCTTTTATCCAAAATTATGTTTAAAACTCCAAGTGTTTAAAATATGTCGCAACAGGAGCCGCGCCCGTTGGAAATTAATTTACACTTTTCCCGATTAATATTTTGATTTGAGTCAATATTCAACTGGCAAATCATCGCATATACTCGTTTACTTGAATCAAAACACCGTGAACATAAGCTACTTCAGACACAAATACAAAAATCGTTGCCGTTGATTTTAGCAGGCCTCTTTAAGGCGAGGCCGTACAAAGTCGATTTGTCGTCTGCTAAAGCCCTAGTTTGTGCCACAACTTTTGCTCTGTGCATCTTGTACGAATCGGTTAAACATGATATCGCTTCATAGTGCAATTCTCTCGAATCTACTGATTCCAATGAGCACTCGTACATTGCTCTACCTACGATACAACTCGCGATATTTCTAAAACGGTGGAGCCAACAACATCGTGGTTATGAATTTTCAATACAGTTTCAGAAATAT
>JAPYYZ010000775.1:0-18039 GCA_030522705.1 Eretmocerus eremicus
AACACCTTCCATAAATTTCTGTTTCGGGTCTTCACACCCAGATGGCTCACAGTTTTTCGTGACCATAAACGAGTTTATCATCTTTTTCAATACAACCAGCATTTCCAATGTATCATTCTTTCAATAGCTGTCTATGAAAGATCTCTCCGCCGTCATACTGACGAGCCCAGCGAAGGGATCGGGGCGAAACAGTATTAGTATCTTCTTCTAATTTATTCACTTGTATCTTCCCTTATATTTCCCCCTAATCTATATCCTCTTTGGATGATTCAAGGAGCTGAGACTTTTGTCGATCCTTCAACATGTCACGTGCGGAAATTGGGCAATTCATATTGACAAAAGTCTCAGTCGTTTCTTGCATTGTTAGGCATAGAGGTTCGAGTCAGGTTCAATCCCTCTCATAGCAGGAAAAACCGATAGAATCAATTCACTAGTATTATTCTCAAAAGTATCCTGCAATCGAGTCACTTCAATTCATGGACGTATATTATTTCTCGGGTTTCACGGTCGTATATGGTTTTTGGCCATCGCAAAAACCGGAAAAATTGAGAAAGTTGACAATTTCCCCGATCTCCCTTGGAAAACCGTGTGTTTTTCCGACTTCCTCACTATTTTTTGTCTCTTCGCCTTGAGTAGAGTTTCATTTTGAAAAGAGAACCGATGGTTTACGACCCTCCGATCCAGCGATATTAGATTCTGAAATGAGATTTTACAAAATCTCCCACTGTGCGCCGGGGCTCCGTTCGGCATTGAGCTCAACGTCTAGGCAAAAAGGCGAGAGAGCATGGTTTTGACGCCAATCCTTCTATTCGCTGGCATTAAGCTTAACGCCTGACTTTTCTAAACGCCTACGACATGAGCATGGATGCTCGTCACCATTCGCATCAATTCGTGACAATACTACTCCTAACTCTTCATTGTCTTTAAGTGATATGAACGGCATTGAAGTGTCGGGGTGTCTTAAGACTGGATACGTTGTTAGAAGCTCTTTCATCTCATGAAACTGTTCCTTACATTCCTCATCGAAGTTGAATTCTATATTCTTCAATTCAAGTTTATTCAAACGCTAGGTTCTTTTGGGGAAGTTCGGAATAAATTGACGATAATTTGGGGCCAAATCCAAGAACCTCTCTAACTCCTTTTTGTTTCTTGGTTCAGGAAAATTCAAAACCTTCTCCACGTTCCGTTTCAATGGTCGGATCCCGTCAGCCGATACATGATGGTCAAGGTATTCGAGGTGATCTTGCATGAAAGAGCACCTTCCTGAATTCAGTACCAAACCCACCTCTCGGAATCGTTTGAGTACTATACGAAGATTTCTCAGATACTCCTCGGGCGTCAACTCAAATATCATGAGATTATCGACGTATGTAGAATAAATTTCCTCAGTGAAGCCTCTTAACTCAAAATTTATCATTCTATGATATGGAACCGGACTATCAATCAAACCCATCGGCATACAGAGCTAGCCCCAGTGCCCACGATAGGTACTAAGGGCTGTTTTCGTGATATCAGAGCTCTTAACAGACACTTGGTGAAACCCATTCGACATATCAAAGTAACTTATGTACTTGGCCCTTCCCAACATGCACAATATCTCCTCTACGAAGGACAGAGGATAGTTATCCTATTATGTGGATGAATTTAGTTTTCTCAAATCCATAACCACCCGCCACTTCTTCTCGCCCGATGCGTCACATTTCTTGGGTACCAATCATACGTTCGATTGAAATGGGGATGAGCTATGTCGAACCAATCTTTTCTTCCCCAGGATTTCAATCTGTTCATCCATCTCTGGTTGCACGAATAGAGGGTGTCAATACACTGTAGTGCTGGTGGGCCTATTGGTTGATAACTTAATTTTGTCTTGCACGTCCTCTAACGCTGGCATTGGGTCGTCAGGTAGGGCAGAATGGTCATTTTATTCCGAGATTAGGGTGAAAATCTCTTCCAAAATGTCTGGTTGTATTCTCTCTGAAATGCTATCCAAATCTTCCCCGAATTTCCATCTCAATAAGGCTATGCGCTCTCGACAGTTTTTCAAATTTTCAGTATGATGAATTGATAGCTCATCCTTTTCCATGTCACATTCTTCAAGTAATTCCTTCATTTCGTCGACGTTCAAGCGATTGTGGGGAATATGTCTCGTATCAATTACCTTAGGCTGCATATTAGACGCTCCTCCGCTTTGGCAATTCACTCCATTCGAGCTACGCTCATCTCTTGAATCGGTTGCTGTCGGATGCGTATTAGACGCTCCTTCCGTTCGGCAAGCTGTGTCTGGATGAGGCAGATCTTCATGTGAGATGTATGTTTTTCTTGCATATGAGCTTATACTCGCCTGATTGATTGAATGAATATAACCTCAATTTTCCATCCTTTTTGATATCGTGAACACTTGGAGCAATGTTTAAACCCTCGATATAGGAGCATCCCGGTGGGTTTTTTGGGGTTATGTATCTGGTTTCAAAAGGATTTGGCTTCAACTGTGCCAATTGATGTTTGTTCAATTCAAACGTGACCTGATTTCCTCAATCATTTCTTAAAGTAATAGTATTATCCTTGTTATCGACAAGTGATTTTGCAGAAATCTGCCAATCTTTGCCCAGAATTCCATCTGCACGGGTGGGAAAGCTATTCTTCATCACAAATACAGTTGATGTAATGCTGAAAATCTCTATCTCACAGATCCCTGTAGCATCATGAAACCCGTCGATGATGTAGAATTGTTTTATTCCGAGCGGAAATAACTTGCAAAAGGTCACGTTTAACCATTGCAAACATTTCACTTTGATGTGTGACTTTGTCGGCCCCGAACCTACCAGCAATCCATTTGGGGTTGTGGCACTGATGGATCTGGTAAAGAGAATTGAATCCTCCCTATCGAGTCTTCCTGACTCGCCGCCAGAATCTCGTTCTCCTGAGCAAATGATTTCTGCACTTCGTGCAAGGTGGGGTCTTTGCATGGTCGCTGCTCCCGTGGAAAATTCCGAGCTCGGAGATTGGGATTTTTTTCCCAACATGCCTCGTCTCTATCTTTGGGGATACCACAGAACGCGCGAAATCGCGCCGTAAATGGTGGAAACTGAATTTGAGGAGTCGAGAATGCTAATTATTCTTCAAGTTTACTATTTACCCGACTTTGCATCAACACAGGTCATCTCCAATGATTCTCTCGAGGCTTCTTCTCCAACTTTTTCTTTCTCTTTGAAGTTTTGTCATATGACTTTGAAATCCGAACGTGAATCGCTTTCTGAATGTTAGCGGTATCTACCGTTGATTTTCTCCCGGGGGGTTTCATATTGAGAGCTACATCTGCAATTAACGCATGAATAC
Source organism: Eretmocerus eremicus (assembly GCA_030522705.1). NCBI lineage: Eukaryota > Metazoa > Arthropoda > Insecta > Hymenoptera > Aphelinidae > Eretmocerus > Eretmocerus eremicus. The sequence goes on from JAPYYZ010000775.1 coordinate 3,337, forward strand.
TCAGTAAGTATGAAATACGGACGAAGTAGTCGAGAGATACAAATAGCTGTACCTGTCATTCGATTCACGAATTCCATCGACTCCAGAGCGAGTTTGCCAGTTTTATCGACAGACCAAGTGCAGAGATCGAGCAGACCATCGGTGAAGGTCTTCTGTATGATATTCTGAACAGTTTTCTTGATGTCAGAGCCACCATATCGACTGCTCAATCCCATCTGATGGCGATAAAGTTGAGACTCATCATGAATGATCAATGAATCAATCGAGAATTACATATTCTGTAGAGAACTCCTTCACAAGTTGAGATTGAACCTTGACAGCCATCACCATTCCTTCTAGTTTTCCTTGAGCTCTCGAATCTTTGTCGAAGTCCCGTGATTCTTCGTGACTTTCCAGTAGGTATCGGGGCAGGAGTGGAAATTCTTCCCTTCCAGGTAGAGATGATATTCTATGAATATTCAACTTCAAATCTTCCATCTCTCGTATGAGATGATTGAGCTTCCCCAAAGCAACATATAAAAGCCTACGGCAGCTATTACCTGTGTGCGAATAGAATTCCTTCGGAGAATATAATGACTTAAGGATGAACGAATAATTGAAGAGAAAACTAAGAGAGTTCGATATTAAGGGACTCACAGCAGTCTCGCTGAGTTAAATCTTCTAGCGCAGCCATTTGAGGAGTATTCCTCATATCAACGTATGATCCATGCCGCCGTTGACTTTGTTATTAGAATATTCTTCAGCATATTCAGTTTTTTTATCATCATCCTGATCACATGTTTCCAAACCTTTGATAATTTTTTGGTTTTCTGAGACGAATTAGATCGAGTTTGTAGGGATAGAAGAAGACTCTGGAAAGTATGTTGCTTTTGAAATATTCTTCAACATTCCACCATCTGCATCCAATTCTCACCCTAAAACTGCAACCTCATTTACATTTACATTGGGTAGAATTTTCTCGACAGTTACTTCTTTTCGCATCGGAGGAAGAAATTTTTGAATGCATCAATTACCATTGACTTCAATCTTAAATCTGGGAATGGAAAGGATTGATTTTGATTGAGTAAAGATATGATACCTCAATGTTGATTCAGTATGAATAGTGTCATTACCATTGACTGCATTGACATCACCTTCTGCATAATTGGGAGTTGGGAAGTTATATCAATACAGATTCCCCCGAAGATGTTTTGGAAGAGGCGAATGGCTGAGAATTCTCTGTAACGTTTCCGATTTGATTCACTCTGAATTTAATGAACAGATATATCTCATCAAGTCCAGCATCATCTGTTCAACTTCGTGATTAAAATCCCCATGGAAAAGAGATACACATGAAGTCACCGAGCATTGGCAATTGTTTCGCTGTAGGTGCAGGTAGTTCTCTGATAAGGCCTGATGCATTCTTAGATTGTTTTGTATATTGCTGGACGATATCACTATTTAGTGCCAGTGCTGATATAGGCTTTGTCAACGATTCTGTGAGCGAGTTAAATCAGCAATAAGGATGATTTAGTATACGAGAGGATAAGACTCATTCGGACAACGTTGCATCGAAAAATTTGCAATAGAACGAAAGTTAGGTGAGCTTTCCTAGAGCGCATTCGTTTGGCAGCTCAGAGGCGAGATGCGGTGGCCCGGGAGGAGAGCATGGCGCCGATACTTCGTTCACTTCACAAATGTTTGTAATTATCTGCTCAAAAATGATGGAGTTCGTTTATGGCCTCCCATCATTTTTCGCGAAACTAGAGGCGTTTTGATGGAAAATAAGCTCTCAAGTTGGTACAGGCTACCGAAAAAAAGTCACAGTACACCCAAAAATTAGTTTGCAGATGGCTACTGTTCAACATTTTGCAGTAGATGTGCAACACAGAAAAGTACTTGTACTTCCATATTCTTTCCATGATGAGATGAATCTCTTCAGAATTGCCAGTGCTCAAAAATTTGCTCGGATATTGACGTGTCTCAAGCTGGCGTAGAGGGATTCTGGCCCTCGAAGCATAAGATATCATCTGGGTTGAAACTTAACTCTGCAGCGAGTGGCTCTACATGACAAAGGTCGTGGGAAGAACTCCAGGATAAGCTCGAGTAAATCCACTCTGATACTGAGCAATAATGATAATAAACATTGATCTTCGAGCGTATTTGAACTTTTCATCTTACATTTCCATAAAAAATTAACCTGACATTTATATTCGATACATTACCACAAGTGAAGACTCAACCGGGAAGATATATCCATCAAGCAAATGATAATTACGTTGTCATCTCCTCGGTGTTCTTCGGACGCACTTTTTCCTTCTTCTAGTAGGCCAATATTGATACATATTGGTTACTCTACGAAATATACAAGATTCAGAACCTCTCCCTAATACTCTGCCCACACTTTTATTTGCGTGAACCGACTTTTACTTTCCAAGGAGCATTTGGAATATCTTCCGAGAACCTACTGATTGAGCATTCTTGAAATATCTCTCGAACCTCATAGGCCACCGTGAGGTCTGAGGTAGTCGAAAATCATAGATTAGCTCATTTTTTCTCAGCGCATGGAAAAAATTGGTACCTTGAATTTATTTCATTTGTCATAGCTGTATCACCGTTTTTGCCAGTTTTCGCGGTTGTATCAAGAATTCACTTCCTCCCCATTGCTCATTGAAGAAACCAAAACACATGACCGAATACTATCCCCAGAGTTTTCTTATGCAACCTTTCGACTTGAATACTTTCGGATGATTGAATTTGATACGCATAGATCACGACTCGACTTCTCAATCTTCATAGAAGTACCGGATCTCCAATCATAAGACGAGAGATTGCATGCAGATATCGAAACTCTGGGATTCGATTTAACTAAATTCGATCGAAACTCGCAGATTCCTATGTTATCCGATCATGCGATGGATGGAATGGCTCATTCACCGCTATCTTGGAAGCTGCCGAATGCGTGCTCCCATCAGGATGTACCAGAACCATCTTCAACACCTCAGAAACCGTAATTGGGGGGTTTTCAGTTCTGGACAACAATGAGTTCCTGTAGATTTCAGCATTTTTGAAAAAAATTCGGTATTGGTTAGACCCCTCCCATGAATCTCCTGCTACTTAGGCCCTCTTCCTCGATAACGGTCGAGAGATAAGGCCCATCCAAACGATCACCAGATGCGATTTAGGCTCTAACATTAATTTATGCAATTGGACCCTTTTAATAAATCGTCAGCAGTAAGGCTTCTCTGAAACAGCAGTGGAGCCCTTCCTACGGGTCATCAGTATGGTCGTCTTAGGAACGGTAATTACGCCCTCCTCCAATCAATGTTCGGTATGATGAGATCCTTTCCGAGATTTGAAAGATTCTAAGCGCGGTTCGGCCTTTCTTCATTTCTTATAATTGCCGAAGTTTTTCGAAAAGAACGTTTACATGAGGTGATAGATCATGGGTTACAAGTCTCAAAAAGTGAGGGGACAGGAAGGGGGCCTGAACGCTTTTAGGCTCTTTTGCCACGCAGCCCTTCAATTGGTCAGCCTCCAGTGATGATGGCTCAATACCCATAATCGTCTAACAAGGGGAGGACCAGGGGTCCGGGTCGCCAATCTCCACCAAAATTTTCTTACAGTCTCGTGCCATTTTTAACATTGGCCATATAGGACCGTGTTAAAAAGTTGTTCATATAGATATACTATCAATGCTCATGTCTATAGCTGTATCTACTAGCCTGTGAAAAAATGTTGATAAAGATAGGTGTTCCGAAGACCTGACCCTCCCTTCGTAAGTATGATTCCATTTTTATCGTATTCTTGAAAAACAGCTCTTTACCGTCGTGTCACGTTTTGAGGCACACTGTGGATGCCCGGTGTTATCTACCCCATAATGAAGTGCAAACACTGTTCTTCGAAAATCTGGCAAAAATGGATCATACTTGAGTATGGGGTGAACAATCACTACAGATCATAATCGACGTATGAGCAGACTCTTTTGATTGCTAAGATACTGGCAGGACACAGTGGGTGCGAGGAATGCTCATTCATAAGAGACGAAGGATATTTCGTGTGTGTGTCTGTGTGTGTGGAGGGACGGGGGTGTATGTGTGTATCTAAGTGTGTGTCACTGTTTCTCGGACATACAAATCTGGTTCCCTTTGATGGGCAAAATAATCATCCCCCAAAGAAAAACAAAAAAATTAGCGCAAGGATCGTTACTCCTGTAGTTCGTATTTTTGCTTCCAGATCACCGGAGCTGAGTTTATAATCTTGATCTTTGAATAGATTTCTGCCTATTTTGGTGAAAGTTGTTGGTGAGAGCCGTAAAGTCTCTGTAGTGTCATATGGTTGCTATCTGACTTTTAGGGAAAGCTTCATGTACACGCGTCATGAGGTTAAATCGATATTCTCAGAATAGTTATTCATGGTTTTTTTTGTTACCTTCCAAATGCGTCTGATTGCGTCGTGATATCTTGTTACTGGCCCGAGCTATAACAGTTTCAGTATGGGGAAGTACTCCCATTTTTGCTATCAAGAAAATAAAAATTTTCCGGGACTCCGGAAACGGTCTTTAATTCAAATTTCGGGGTATGAAATCGATTCAAATCAGCTAGAGACAATCCGCGACATTACTGTTCTCGACCATTCTTTGCTTCCTCAAAGAGAAAGCTTTGTATTCGTGACAACGAAATTCTTGCTCATCTCATGCTTCGAATCCCTTTTCCTCCTCCATTACACTTCTTAGCCATATAAGACAAAGATCTTCTTGTTCCTTTCGCCAAGATCTATCGACTGTGCGTTACACATTTTATCCACTGACTTCCATAAAATTACTTCATAACATTCTTTCCGGCCTTTCCTCCGCACGCGCGCGCGCGCGCGTGTGTGTGTGTGTGTGTGTGTGTGTGTGTGTGTGTGTGTGTGTGTGTGTGTGTGTGTTGTTTACCATCATCCACGATAACTTTTGAACGGTACGGCCGATCCTCTTGAAATTTTGAGGAGTTATAGAGAATCATCAAACTCACAGTTGACCGTAGTTTTGCCTTTCTCTATCGAGTATGTTTCGATTTTTCCTTTTTAATCACACGAGAGTCATATTTTCAATTTTTTCTCATTACAAAATCATGATATTTCTTCTCTATCAATATCCAGAAATACGAAGAACAGAATTACTGTTTATTTCTATTTTATGAATCGATGGGTTGATACACATTTTCCATTCAACCTCCTCATATTTTTTGATCAACGATCAATCAATAAATTCATATAACTTCTGCAACCGCCTCTCCGATTCGTTAAATGAAAAATGTGTATCAACCAATCGATTCAGAATATTAAAATACGTCATAATCATCTCCTTTGTCTTCTTCAATCCTGATCGATAAGAAATATCACACTTTCACGCACAAAAAATATCATACTCGCTTGATTGAAAATTTACAACTAAGGATGTATCCGACATTCAGGGCTCGAAAGAGACTCAGCTCTCAATTTAATGATTCTGTATAATTCCTCAAAATTTCAAGAGGATCCCCCGTACCGTTTAGGAGTTTTGGTGAACGAAAAAACGATACTCATACAAACATTAATTGAAAACTAGAAATAAAATTCTATTTTGTGATCTGTTGAAGGCTCAAGTGTAAGATATGTGACATACAGTAGATAGGTCTTGCCGAGAGGAACAAGAAGAGCTTTGTTCTATATGGCTGAGAGATATACTCGAAGAGGAAAATGGGATTCAAATACCAATTTAGCAATCCGTGCAAACAAAATTCTCGCTCAACCGACGTTTCTATCTCAGCTTTCTCCTCCAGTATACCTCTGAGCCATATGAAATAAAGCTCTTCTTCTTTCTCTCACCAAGATCTATTGACTGTATGTCATACATTTCACCCCCGACCTTTCACAAAATTACATCATAGTTTCCTTTCCATCCCTTCCTCCGTATCTGTATGAGTCTTTTCATACATGTCATTATCTATTGTTCACCATTACTCCTGAACCGTCCGGCCAATGCTCTTGACATTCTGAGGCCTTAAAGAGAATCACTCAATTGAAAGCTGAGTGAATTTTGGTCCTTCCATATCGCATAGATTTTGGCTTGATTTTTTGATCCCGCGAGTATCGTAATTTTGAGAATTTTCATATAATAAAAGTGTGATACTTCTGCTCTGTGAGCATTGAAAAATACCATGAAGACAATTACTGTCAATCTCCATGCTTTGAAATTATTGGTTTATACGGATTCTTCATCCAACCCCTTGAAATTTTTTTCAACAAAAAAATTCATGTAACTCTTTGATTGTTCCTCAAAATTGAACGAAAATTCTGTATTAACCAATCGATTCAAAATATGACAGAATGAGATGATACACCTCTTCGTATTTTTGAATGATGATGGGTAGTGAATAACATACTTTCATGATATGAAAATTCTGGAAAAAAAAAGGAGAATACGATGCTCGCGTGACTGAAAATTCATAAGCCAAAAGTCCGACACCGGCCAGCTCGACTAACGACCAGGAGACTCTGCTCCGAAATCTTAACGGCCAAAATGGCCGCCGAATGACGCTCACGGCCCAAGCGGCACGACACGAGGCCGAAATGGCCAACCGACCGGCTCAGCTCACGCCAAGCAACAGGTGCTCGCCGCACGCGTCAGTCGCAGGGAACCGGTGCTGTCCCTGAACTCCTTGACCACTCCCGACCTGGCTTTCACGACCACGATCCGATCGTAACTTGCGTACGTCTCCTCGGAGACGTCTCGACCCGCGATTCTAAGTCCACGCACCGTTCGTTAATTATCTGCGCCTCCACGCGCACGATCCTCTCGATCCAGCTCCGTCGCGACGCGGCAGAAACTCCGGGGCACTTGTGTCTCGGCCAAGTTGGGGCAACGCGCATACTACACAGCCCCGGGAGTCCGTCTCGACCAGGGCTCGACGACGCCCGAACACGACGCGCGAGGCTCTTCAGGGGATCCGCGGCGAGGAAAAGATTCAATATGTCAAGAGCGAACCCACTCACCGTTTGACATCTCCTTCTCGGCCGTTCTTGTACAATTATCGGCAGCTCTCCCTAGCCTGCAGCTCTCTCTCTCCTAATGGGCCTTGACTTGGCCACGGAACCCTGGGGCTGGCGCGCGGCACCAGCCCCAGGAGCTTGCCCCAACTCGAACACGAGGTAAAGGCGCGTGTGCTCTGCGCCAGACCTACACTCCAAGTGGCAAAATGACCGGCCTTCTTCTTCCGCCCGCATCAACTTCTTCTCCTGGCCAGCTCGGCCTGATTGGCCGTCCGTAATCCGGAAATCTAGTTCCGAATCTAGGGACTCTACTGTGCGCCAAGCTTGATTGCGCGCGAGGCGAGAGCAAGAGACACGGGGGAGGATCAAGAAAATTGCAGCGAGTCGTCTACTACCCGTAAATACGGCCCTGCTGCTGATTCCCCCTCTACTCGGCCGTTGCCTCCACCAGAATACGCTCTCTCGCATTCACCCCGGCCCACTGTGCGCGGAGGCATTGCGCAGTCCACCTCCACTCGGCCTGCATGTGCATTACGGCCAGAGCTAATACACGGCCAAGTATACCTATCTCTACTTTTGCACGTCCGAGTATACCTATATCTGCTCTTCCCTGGCCGTGGTATACCTATAGTCACTCCTGCACGGCCGAATTATACTCATATGTGCACTTGCTTGGCCTTAGTATATCTGTATATACCCGTACACGGCCGAATTATGCTCATATGGGCACTCGCACGGCCGTGGTATACCTGTATATACTCTTACACGGCCGAATCATACTTGTAACTGCATCGACTTGGCCGTAGTATAACTATATATACTCATACACAGCCCAGATATATTCCTACATGCACCAGCACGGCCAAGGTATACATATATATATACGCCTCCCAGCCCTCGAGACTCTCGGCCAATATCTATACGCATGTGCACATAGGTGTATTAGCATGCGTCGGATACTCATAATTCACCCAGCAGCCGCTGTCCAGGTGTCGGGACAGATCTCCGGCTCTCCAGGTGGCCGTGGTCCGGCCCGCCTGTAGATTGCCGGACTGGCCGTGGCGCAGCGCTGCCTCGGTCATGCGCAGCAGTCGACTGTCTACTAGGTCACACACCGCGTGGGCTCACCGCCGCCGCCGGCGTCGTCTACGCAGCCACCCGCGTGTCCACGGCCGGGGTGGGGCTCAGTGCCCACGAGTGTCAACGGCTAATCTCTCGCGACCGGGTGCGCGTGTGTGGTGCGTGAAGAATCCTTATCTCGGTGCGAGCAGTGAGGGCCCGTGCCACCTAACCTGTGTGACCCGCAATCCGCCGTTCGTTGTCCTTGGGGCTACCGCGGATGGGCTAGCGGCCGCGATGGCGAGTAGTCCCGAGGCGTGGCCACGTTCCCACGACTTAGTGGCTGCTGTGGCCGCTTGCTCCTCGGCCTCACGGCCGAATTCATGGTCGCCCGGCAACCGGGCGGTGTGCATGTGTGTGTTCGCGCGCGTGTGTGTGGTGACCGTCAGCTGCTCGAGCGGGTGTCCGGATGCTGCCGTGCTGAGCGCCTCGGCGTTTTGGCCTCCCTCGGTACTCCACAGGGCTGCCTCGGCCGTGTCGTGGTGATCCGGTGCTGCGCGGCGCCCAGCCGTCGAAGCGCGTGGCCGCATCCACGCGCGGGTGCACCCGGTGGCCCCGGCGTAGGTGTCCGCCTGCAGCTCTCGGCCTCCCGACCGTCGCGTCTCCGCCGCCGGATCAGCACCTCGAAAAAAAGTCAATGTGTAAACATCCGATTCCGAGGGGTGCTGGTCCAGGCGGCGGCGAGAGATTGCGTGGCTGCGACGGTTCTCACCGTCGCAAGGAAGGTGAAATATTCACGTTGCGCTTGCTTAGTGCAATTCGCCCCTACGATCTTACCATTTAAAACTAGTAGGCTGATTCCACCCAAGATCAGGCCGCAAGAATACTTGAAGCGATGGATTCCGCTAGCAATTGAATATATGTTTCTAGAAACGAAACCAGAGGGTACGTGTTTTTTTGTATGGCCCAAATCCGCTTCCCTCTGGAACTATGCGAATCCCTCGATAGGGGCAGAAGTAACGGAATCCCGTGAGATTGACGATCTCAGATCGGTAAAATAGAATTATTTCGAATCTGCTCAATATATTCCCCCAAATCTCGTTGAATATCATTATGTGTGTTATACAAATCGAAGCAATCTGCTATCATGCCGGAAGAGTCAGAAAACGCAGCTAAAATTAGTTTCCTATGGGAAGTGAGGAAAAGTCAACATCTCACAGGCACCATCGTCTATCTTGTTGAAATTTCTCTTGGGGGTACTTGAACACAGGAGTATGCAGATGAAATTCGTTATGTAGGCGCTAGAGGCTCCGTACAAAAGATACTACACTCTTTTCGGGAGAGAATATTTTTTTGTTCAGGGGACATAGCATGCAATCAAAATTATTCGACCAAAAATGGCAATGGTTTTTGTGCAAGAGATTTCAATGATATTCATGAATCTTTTGAGGTGTTTCAGGTTCTAGATGATTGCTCTAGTATTCTTCGAAATTAAAAATTAATACATTGGCACCTTTCCGTGGTGACTGTTAGGGATTAAAGGGAAAATATTCGACGTCTCGCTCATTTTCCATGCTTTGCTGCGTGACGGCCGCACCGCGACTACCGCGCCGCGAAGAGCGTACGCTCGCAGCTACACCGCCGTTGAGTCGTTTTAATCCCGCACGCCTTCCCTCTGTTCTCACCCCTGCATCGGTCATTCATGAAACAGTGACAATGTATCCTATTAACGGTTGAAACACTTGATTTTAATCTGAATTATTTTTCAATCGAAATAATTTCTGTGGGATTTCACCACATAATCTCCGACGAATTGGACTCTCCAGGGGAGCGTGATTGTATCTGATACTCAGAGTACATTCTCCTCCGGAGGAGATCATTCACAACATGAAACATCTCGGAAGATTTATGAATGTTATCCAAATCTCTTGCATGAAGACCATTGACATTTCTGGTCGAATAATTTTGATTGTAGGCTTTCCCCCCTGGAGGAGAACGGAAAAAAATTTCCTTTCGAAAAAATTTCTATCTTCTATATGGAGTCTTTAGCGCATTTATCATAAATTTCATCTGCACTTCTCTGCATTCAAGTACCTCTGAAAAAATCTTATTGACTTCTCCTTATTTCTCATGAAAAACATTTCAGCTGCTATTCTCGACTATTGCTGAATGATAGCAGATTCCTTCGATTGAGTATCACCCACATGATGCTACCCAACAAGATTCGCGAGAATCTATAGAGCAGATTTGGAATTATTCCATTCTTACCGATCTTGGATCGTCAATCTCACGTGATTCCGTTACTTCTGCCCTCATCGCAATACTTGCATAGTTCCGAAAGGAAGCGGGTTCGGGCCATACAAAAAATACGTATCCTCTAATTTTGTCGCTAGAGACATATATTCTATCAATAGCGAATCCCGTGGATTCAAGTATTCTCACTGCCTGATATTGGTGGAATCAGCCAGTAGGGATTGAGGGAGAAATATTCAGGCAGTTCGATCTTGGACGCGCCCGTATTTGGATTCACCTCTGCTATACGTCTCTCTCATCGATTTTATCGTTGACAATTCCTTGGATCTTCACGTGCCAACGTTTAACGGTATGAAAAAACACCATGTTGCAGATCTCACGCGATGGAGCGGTTGCAGTTCCCTCTCCTCGTTGTTGGAGGTATCGTTAATCTAGATGCTCATGTAGTGCTATTATTCTGTGAAATCTGCATGGACCAGTTGCTCAATTTAGACCCTCCTGCATCCTTCAGGTGAGTTTATCTGTGATTTTCCATTATCCATCACTTGATCGATTCCCCTTCGGAGTCTCAGGCACCTCATCCCTGCGATCTATACCTACGATAAAGTTTGATGAATACTCTGATTCCCACATTGATCGACGCCAGTTCCTCAAATTCACCCGTAAACATCATTATTGGCCTCCTCAGTCATTGGAACGTAGCGACTTCGAACGGGAATGGAATTCAGGTGGATTAGATTGATTCATTGTCGTTCACGTATGTCCGATATCACAGAATTCTTCGCTCCCCATTTGCATTAGAATGAAAGCATTCAGAATGATGGAAAGGGCAAATCGATGAATTTAACTCTCAAGATATTTGAATCCCTTGGTAAATCCTCCCAAGAAATGAGATTCTTTTCGAGGTATCGTCGAATTGTCGAGCTCACGTCTGTCACATCAGCAGCCCTGTCCATGTCCCGAAATAATCCATTTAAGATAGTTTTTTACTGACCGTATTGAACTGTATATTTTGTACAAGTTTCCTGCACAACCCCACAGGGGCACGCATGACGGATTCAGAACTGTTCAACATATGGCAGTTACTTGTTATAAGCTGATGGATATGAGTTGATTAATGTCGAGGATACCACTTTCTTAATTTGAGCATTCCAGCGGTGGGGAAATTCATTCGGGATTTGAATAGTAGATCGGGCGTGAGGTATGACTCACATGATGTCCTTGAACCAACTTTAAACGCTTCAGATGACAACCTCGCGAAATCTCTTTCCAAATGATTATTTGGGCCTAAATAACATTCATCAATCGGTTTTGAAATCGCCCACGTTCACATTCTCGGATGATTTAAGTTTTTGATCCATTCCACGGTAGAACATCAAGAAAACTTTCCCATCATGGTTTAATGATGATCGGACCAAACTAAGATGCTTAGATTCCATCGGTAATTTGTAAGAGGATGCTTATGATCCACGATTCTGTATCTTAAACAATTCGATCCGTGGTGCGTAGCAAAAGAAATATGCGAACTATGAATTGCTGCTCATGCTAGTTTCAAGATGTAGATGCCAATTTGAAAGGTCCGCGAACTTATGTTGAGAGATTCTTTGTATTCTCTGTCGTTATATTCCGCCCCCTCCCATCAACCCACATTCGCCTCGTTAGTTTGTCTGTCCTCAACTCCCCGCACGGCTCCTATCAGACGATGGCAGCTCTCATTCAGTCCCTAATCAGCTCTTAGCTATGACATCTATTCCATGACTTCACAGTTGGGTGACCAATTGCAAATCTAAGATGTTACGAGCTTGTTCACACAAATAAAATTGTCCAGAATTTAACGGATTGTGCCAGCAAAGGGGGATTGGAATGGAGGAGCTGATCGGGAGACACGTAGAACAAGCTTTGACAAAGTTCAACATCATATATGGTGCACATGAAGTATGGAAACGTGATGGGTGGTTTTGCCTGTGTTCATATTGTCATCTTGAGCATCATGTACCATTTTGAGCACTAGCATAGCTTGATCTTCGTATCCCCTGACTTTGATTCTCTTCTACTGGCACTATACGCAAGTTTCTAGACAACTTCGCCCATGTGAGCAAGCTCATAACATCTCAAATCTACATTTGGTCAACCAACTATCAAAGCATAGAGATATGATACCTGGGAGTTGATCAGGAAGTGGATGAGAGCTCTCGTCGTTACACCGAGAGCCTTGGGACAAGTTCAGCGTTTCGTTCACGAACTATCGAGGCCAATGTAGGTTGTGGAAGGGAGTAGGATGAACTTTCAGAGACTCAAGGATACGAAGAATCTTCCAATATAAACTGACGAGCCTCGTCGCATTGTCACCTTTAGATCAGAATGAGTGGCAATTCATAGTTGGCATATTCCTTCTGCTACGCACCACGTTCCAAATTGTTTGCAATACTGAATCGTGTATGATGTGCGTTCTCTCACAAATTTTTGGTACAATCTAAGCACCTTTGTTTGGTTTGATGACTGTCAAATCGTGCCAAAGGCATTTCTTCCATGTTCTTCCGTGGGAGAGATGAAAAGAATGTATTCATTTGAAATTTCAGTCGTAGGTGATTCTGAAAACAGTTGATACATGAGGCCCCAAATGATCATCTGGAAAAAGAAGTGGTCTCCCAATGTATTTAAAGTTGAATCAAGAACACCGTGCTCTGCATAGGTTGAGAGTAACAGCAAACCTCATAACATTTGATCGTATTCAATGGCCCTTCGTTGGAATCATTCAGCAAGTAATGTCATGGTATCGATCACACAAGCGTCATTCCTTTGTTGCTTGTGGAATCAATTTTTGGTTGTGTTGGATGGGTTCAGATCGAGTAGAGTGAAAGACAGCCTGTGGCGCGGAGTTCTTGTTAATTCGGCAACACGTGCTACGACAATCGAGACATAGCATGAACAGAGGAGCAGCCGCGGAAGGATGCGATGCCGTCGGAAATGTTGTCTGCTGCTCAGTTCGGGTCAGCATGAGCCAGAATGAACAAGTCGCAGGATGTGAAGCGGAAAGCAGCTTTAGCGAGGCAACTCGATATAATACAACGCGCACTGCTCCGTCGTGGCGTTACATGGTTGCATTTTCCTCCAGAAGTCGATTTCTCCTCATTAACTGACTAGATCGCGATGATTCGAGATGGATTCTGAAGTTTAGGTTATGTTGAATCAATAGAGAATCTGAAACATGTGATACCTCTATGTTTTTTCATTCATAACTAGCAACAAAGTGATTGTTCTTGTCCTCGAAGGCGTATTCCAAGCCTCGGATCTCCTGGAAGTATTGGAGAGCACCCCGAAACATGTTCTTATTTGTCGCGCTACGCGCCCCCGGCGTCTCTCACGGATCGAGTCTTAAACAGGACCGTTGTTCGTTCGAAAAAGTCAACATAGCCGAAATCTGACTCTGAAGGAGATTCACAGTTGGAGAGCAGCCAATCATTCAAATTTTGATAAGTATCGTAATAAACAGTTGGACGATGATACGAGCAATTCTGAAAACCGACTAACTTTACTGGGAGCGATAAACTTTCAAAACTCGTTCACCGATAAATTCGTGGAAAATTATTCAAGCCTCAAAATTGCTTCTGCCAGAGTCGAGAACACTGTACGCAAGACGACTCATCGAAACTTGAGTGAGTGGTTGCTCTCCGATCGTAATTCTTCCTCTTGACTCGGATTTTGGAGATGTACTTTTTCTGAACGAACAGCGTATGGGATTGGGTTGATTTCCAGGTGCGATCCGCTAGAGGTGCCGGACGTCGCGTCACATGACTAATGGGCCTTGAAAGGTGCTCAATCCAAACCCGCAGTTATATTCGCGGAAAATTATTTTGATGATTTTTCAGACAATTATCAGGCAAAATTGAATGTTGGAGTTGGGTCATTTGCAGGAACTCCCTTTGTTCGAGATTATTGGATATGCTCTGACATAATGATGAGTACATCGCTCTTTTGGACAAATATTCAGCAGCCCCCTCACGGAAGGATCCAAAGTGTTTGATTATTACTCGCTCCTCGGGGAAATACACTCATCAAGCTTAAAAAGTGATGAATTTTCAAATGAATCTAATTTGAGAGATCTTGATTGTAATATCTACAAGTCATAGCTTAGAGTCAATAGCTATGATACTTCATCCACATTTCATACAAAATTAACTATCCAACAGATGTTGTTGTGAAGAATACTTTTTTTTAATCTCTCAGCTCCTTGGGTGGAGCGATGGAAATATCTCCGTCAACACAAATTTTGACACCCCCAGGGTCTCCTATCAGAGTTTCCCTGTGTGGGTGAGTACAGTTAGATTGGCTTCTGCTCCGCTCCTCCATTGTACTTTGGGTTTCTGCATAGATCTGGCCCCCGGGCCATTTTTCAGG
>JAPYYZ010000776.1:2578-22679 GCA_030522705.1 Eretmocerus eremicus
ACCACCGAGACCGCCGTAAAAAGCACATGAGAAAAAATCTCAGTGGTGCCGGCCGGGATTCGAACCCTGGCCTTCCGCGTGGGAGGCAAGGACCTTATCTACTAGGCCACGGTGGCCTCCGGCACACGAAAAAAAAATACTTGTACTTTTGATCAGATCCTCCTTACTGTATGTATTTTGGCCCGCTGAAACCGAAGTCGAGGTCGGTTTTGCCCGCCGACCTCTTGTTTTTTCCGGAAAACGAAGAAAATATCTGAAAATTCTGAAAATACTGGGAATTGCATGAGTCCCTTGATCCATTGATATTTTTTCTCCATATTCCAGGCTAGAAATCTGTACTCAGAGGTTTTTGGGGTCGCTGATCACGAATCCGAAGTCAAAATTGCAATTTTTCCAAATCCAAGATAGCAGATCCAAAATGACGGACCAAGAGTTCCCAGGAACTGCTCATTTCGGCTCGTAAGACTTTTCTCGGGGGTTTTTGGGGTCGTTGATCACGAATATGGAGTGAGAACTCCAATTTCCCCGAATCCAAGATGGCGAATCCGGAACGGTGGGTATAAGATGACGGATCCAAGATGGCGGATCCAAGATGGCGAACCAGAATTTTGCAAGAACTGCTCATTTTTGCTCATGAGACTCATCTCGGGAGTTTTGGGGGTCGCTGGTCACGAGTTCAGAGTCGGAATTGTGATTTTCCCAAATCCAAGATGACAGATCCAAGATCGCGGTCCAGAAGTTTCAGGAACTGCTCATTTTGGCTCGTAAGACTTTTCTCGGGGGTTTTGAGGGTCTTCCATCACGAATATGAAGTCAGAACTCCAATTTTCTCGAATGTGGGATGGCGAATCCAAGATGGTGGGTCCAAGATGGCGGATCCAAGATAGCGGATTCAAGATGGCGAACCGGAAATAGATCTCTAGCCTGAGATATGGGAAAAAGATATTAATGAATCAAAGGGCTCATGCAATTCCTAGTATTTTTAGAATCTCCAGCTATTTTCTTCGTTTTCCGGAGAAACAAAAGGTTGGCGGGCAAAACCGACCTCGAATTCGGTTTCAGCGGGCCAAAAATGCGGGGGGCCAAAAAATTATGTGGGAATCGTAAAAATTTGATCTTCCTCTATGTCATCGAGGCCGCCGTGGCCTAGTGGATAAGGTCCTGGTCTCCCACGCCGGAGGCCGGGTTTCGAGTCCCGGCCGGCACCACTGAGATTTTTTCTCATGTGCTTTCTACGGCGGTCTCGGTGGTCCGGGACCCACCTTAAACTGTAGGTCCCCCTCACCGAGGTGAAATCGGTAGTTGGCAGTTGCTGACGCGCTGGTTGAGCGTGCAGGTGCCGAGACGTAAAACTAAGAGATTAAGTTTTTTTTTCCTCTATGTCATAGTTAGTGGAGGAAAGTATGGCAATGAGATGGCAGGAGAGATGGGAGTTGATAAGAAATGGGCGTGCTACCTATGCCTTCATCAAGAAGGCAAATTTGGTGAAGGGAATTCCAAGAGGGATGTTTGAAATAGGGTACCAGGTCGGGACTCTCCTCACCGGCCATGGTACCCTAAATGAATTCCTCCACCGGAGGGGTTTAAGTGGCACGCCCTTGGCGGATGAGGACTGGATGCATGTGTTGTGTGAATGTGTTCTGTATGAAGAGTTTAGGGATCTGGAGAGCATGGGAATAGTTAGGAATGGGAATGAATGGGATGTGTATAGGGTTATGGATGGGAGGAGGAAGTATGGAAGGATGTGTGAGTTTGCGGAAAGGGCGTTCTTGAGGAGGAAGGAGGAGGTACAGAGACTGGAGGAAATCGCGGGAGGAGGTGAGCTCTAAGCTCATCGCCTCCCACCACACCGCAAGGGGGGCTTCGGCCCTGGGGGAGTTACGTCCCTCCAGCCACAGTAAACCGGGGTGGGTGGAGGCGAGCAACAGCTTGTCGAAGCCCGCTCCACAACCGCAAGGGGGACCTTCGGGTCTTGGGAGTTTGGCAGCTCCCCGGCCCTAGCCTTTGGCCGGTTGGAGACGGGGCTTGGGCGCACTTAGCTGCGCCCAAGGCCTGTCCCCAACTGACCAACCGCAAGGGGAGAATATTCTCCGGAGGTTGACACCCTCCCGGCCCCAGTCACGCGCCCGCCGGAGCGCTTAGTCGGCGCAGGCATCAATCCCGGTGGCCACGGCAGCCATAATGCCCAGAGGGTCGAGTAAGGCCTGGGAAACGTGGCAGGGCTCTTTGAGAGCCCACCACGCACCCCTAGACCTGCTCGACACCTTGCCGATCGGGGCGGGTAAACCCCGACTCGTCGGTCGAAGGCTGGCCGTAGGTGGGAGACGGGCCCGCCGCCCCCACTGAGGGGTGGACCAGTCCAGGCGCCGCTGGCTGGTCCGCTTTGGTAGTTGGCTGAGGGAGGAGTGGATCATCGTCGGATGATGCTTGCATCATGCGGGGATGATTGCGGCTGGCCTCTCCAGCCAACACGCTGGCAGGGCGTATCCCTGCCCCACGCCCGTGGGGGCCTCCCCGGGTAAAGATCTAACGATAGGGTACCGGGGAGTAAAACTCCAAAAAATTTGCCTTCCTCTATCTCATATCGCTCAAAGCTGATCCATTATCCGGAAAATAGCAATAACACATAAGAAAGCTCATTTGCAGAGCTCCAAAATTAGCTAACGATGAGTAAAATTCCTCTGTTGCAAACTGGGTCCAAGTTATCCAACTGTGAAAATGAATAAAAAAACTTTTTGGGCGAGCTTAAACTTTTGACCGGTAGTATAACTCATTGGGTGCGACCTTGTGAGTATGAATTAATCCACAGAACTGCCGATCTCAAGGAGCCCAGTTTACGAAGTTTACTCAGTAGTTTGGATGGTGAAATCATGTCAAATGCCTTACCAAAATTGAAAGGTAATAGCAGCGTGACTGTCGATGCATACTCAAATGTCATCTGTGAGCTTGAGGTTGTTAAGGCGGTATTTTCCCTAAGAATAGTTATCGCTGAAATTTTGCTTTACTGAAAGATTTCATGGGTTTGAAGAACCTTTTGAAATTACAGGAGGGTCTTGTACCTAGATTCCGAGATATTCATTTTCCAAATTTTGACAATTCACACGGGAAATGTGGGGATTCCAGTCTTTGCCTTAAATATCACGAAAAGAAACAATAGAAAAATCTGGAAAGATTCGTACTGATAGCTCATTATGAGGAGAGAATCCCTGTGAGATCCGCGAAGATCATTAACCTCATCTTGGAGACATCTCATTTTACAATAATCTCATCGATAAATGAACCGAGCAAGAATTTCAAAGATGAATTATTCCTGAAGTTTAAGGTTTTCAGAGCTTCCATGTCAAGTTTCATCTAGATTAATGGTTTCATTCAAGAGATATTGAATTTCTAAAATACTCTTTGGCGTCTGTCTCTCTCATATTCGGCTGTCTGTCTCTCTTTAACCGCGTGAACCACCTCAAGCAGTGCTGTCTGGGTACTGTGATGTTGCTTGAAAGCAGTCTGGAAGCGGTCTAGTGAGTTACTACCCTTGCAATATTCCGTGATTTGGTCGAGGGCAATTTTTCCAGGACCTTGGACAGGAACCATAGCAGCGCAATAGGACGAAAGTCCGAGACCCTTGACGATGCTGTAGTCTTTTTCAGTGCAATCACCTGTGCTTGATTCCAAGTCTCGGAAAAAATGCCGTAAGCAAACGAGGAGTTAAAAATGTGTACAATAAGATCATCTAAAGCCGGGAGTGCGTTCGCGGTTACTTTCCCAGGGGATTCCGTCTGCTCCACGGGCCTGCGAGGAGGAATGTTTGATGGCAAGGACGACTTCGTGAAAATTAGTCGGATTGAACTTGAAGCCCTCCTCCGAGGCCTCATTGAATTTGTCTATTGCCTTTTCAATATTCTCGTGGGGCGAAACGGAAATCCTCGCTAAGTGAGCTTTCAGCTCGTCCGGGGTGCAACCATGGAGTTCCTCTCCTTCGCTCTTGGGCAAGAGGCCGAGGTTGCGCATTTCCTTCCATACGTTCTTATTTTGGTCTAGAGCGTCTGAAAGATGTCTTTGAAGGATATTATGACGCTCTTGCTACAGGCGCACGTCGACCTTTTCGCCGAGTGGAAAGTACTCATTGTGGAACTCGGGTCACAGGTACTGATTGCGTTGGTTTCGCTTCCAGCGCCTGCGTGTCACATCGCGCTTATTCATGAGCGCTTTCAACTCGAGACCAATCGAAGGAGCATAGGGTTTACGGAGTCGGACCATTTTTTCAGGCGCTACTTCATCCAAAACAATTTTTAAATTTTCATTGAGACAATTTACAGCGTCTTCTGAACTGGTTCCAGCATTTTCCAGGTCTGTCTAGTCGCAACGTAGCAATAAGTCATTCAGCTGCTCCATCCTTATACGTGAAGGAAATCTTTGGTGGAGTAGGGATGTAGACATTGTGTGTGTGTGAGAGAGAGAGAGAGAGAGAGAGAGAGAGAGAGAGAGAGAGAGAGAGAGAGAGAGAGTGTAGGATGAATAGCAGAGGTCACTCGCCTTCCTTTCAAAAAAATGAGCCTCGACAATGAGAGCGACGATTGCGTTGCCAATGGCGACTGTCAGCAGCCAACTGGCGGATAGCAAGGACTTCATGCTCGTAGGTGCCTGTGTGAAGGCGAACTCAAGGCCCGTTATCGAGAACATTATCTCGCCGGCGGTGATGATGAAGTACTGAGGCAGCTGCCAGAGCATGTGCACCGAGTTCGGGTCGACTACGGTCACGCTCTTCAGCCACATCGCCTTGCTCGAATTGTAACCCACGAGTGTGTACACTCCACCGGAGCGAAAGAATATCTCTTCGGCCAGTGGCTTTTTGCAGTCGATATCGGCGCACACCTTGTACCGACCGTGTTCCACCTCCATGAAGTTTGTCACATTGAATTCCATAGCCGATACATTGAGCAGCTTGTCGATCTTGCTGTCCTCAGTGCGCCTCAAATGCAAGGTCAGCTGATGCTTCGAATCCGGCTCCTGATACACGAGGGCTCGCACTAACGGTTTACCCGACTCAGACTTGTCGATTGTATGATCGGACTCATTCTTGTACTCTAAGATGCCTCCAGTAGTCAGGGCCCAGGTGCTTGCATTCGCATTCTTGACTGTCACGTTGCCGTCAACTGCAAAAAAATTTGAGGCCCTCTTAATTTTCACGCTTGCAAGGAATACTCATTCGTTCAATGAGACCCACATGCATGCTCCATTTGCCATCAAGCCGAAACCATGCGCGTAGCGTCAAAGAAGTTTTTCCCAGATTGTTCAAATACTTTAATGGTTTGGGTCGCACTCACAACACTCGTTAACGAGTATTTTTCATTGACCCATTCGGTTTCGCCCACTCTTTGCATAAACAAAATCGAAATGGAATTCGGGGAATCTGGGAAAGATTTGGCAGCGAATATTTGGGTGACTCTGTTGGAAACGCATGATGAGCTGTCCGGAGAAAATCGAATGATGCTCCTAGTCTACTATTTTTTCATGGTGTATTTTATCGGAAACTATGTGGCACAATAGTTCGTAGAGTGAAAACTCATCTCTTCTAAGCGCTGTACAGAGCCATAAGGACCGTAAATGCCCGTATCACAGCATGTCCTTAGCGCGGTTCTCGCACTTTATGTACATAGCATTCACATAAAATGCCGAACTATCGATCTCTGCGGCATGAGATTTCGATATTGAGCCATAGTATAGTATATTAATCACGGAAACAAATATCTAGAAATGTTTCCCATGCGTCGTTGTGGTCGAGATGTTGTCATTGGACTTTGCTGAATTTCCAAAGAATTCGCTAAACTGTGGCTCAAACATTTCTTGGGGCCGGAACCGTTTTTGTTACCTATTCTAATACTTCTCAGAAGGGTTAGAGTTCAAGACTCCTATCATGGTCGTAACTTGAGTAAACAGCAAAAACAGTCACGAAGAGCTTCAATTTTGCTCTCTCAAGGAGAACACTTCCTTATCGGTTTCGATTAAGTTTTGATTATTCAACACTTCATATAAGATAGTTTTTTTATTTTTGAACTTCACAGTTCTCTCGATACTGAGTGTTTTTCATATGAGTGCATTGAAAACGTGGTTTGCGGAAGCAGAGCGTGGCAATCTGCGCACAGCCGACGCTTATTTTCTTCCTTAGAGGACTCTTTTCTTGGTCAAAAAACAAAAGATATCTGGGCGTTCCTTGTTTTATTTGTCACCTTGAGTTCTATCCGTTGGAATAGAATTTTACACTTGATGGAATGTATCTCGCGTTACATCTAACTTCAGAGCAGCGACTAATATTCTCACCTCGCCTGGGACTCCATCCGGAAACCCATCACTCAGATGCAAAATAACATATTCCCGTCCTGTGCGCGCACGCCCATTTCGGGGCCTAGGATACTTTATTTGCCGAGACAAACGAGGAAAATAAGTCCTCAGGGTCCGGAATGGCCGGGCGAGCACAGGGCGGAAATATTTTTTCATCACAAGAACCCCAAAATCGCATTTGAACGAGGTTATTTCGGCTGAGAATGATGAAAAAAGTCTTACGCCCTTCTATCGAATGTACTTCTTTGCAATTATGTGCGGAAATTGTGCGTAGAGGTCCACATACGGCCGTATGTAGGGTGCGCAAATTCGAGAACTTGTATTTTTAAACACAGGTGACGGTGCGCAAAAGTAGAACTGTACGTAATAGAACATTTCGATACGAGGTTTTACGCACGTGTAACAAACTCTATCCTTTGACAATTTATGACTGAAAGTTGCCGAATTGAACGCGAAATCACTTTCAGGTACAGAATGTCAAAATAGTGCATTCCACAACAAGAGCAAAAAGGACAATTTCCGCACGAGTTGCCAAACGAGCGCGAGAAGTCATGTGCACGCTCACTTTCATACTTCCCGCACACCTGAAAGAATACACAAATGCATTTTTGCGAAGCCAGAACTCGTCAATCCACTCATCTCGATGTGCGGGTACTGTGGAAGTGTGGGTGACTATCATCATTTGGTCTGTCAGGATTCGTGGCAATTTGGGTATCCCCGGGTGAAAGTTGTTGGATCCCATGTATTTTGACCCGTTGAACACGAATTTCGAAAGTGAAACGTCATGAAAGTGGTCAGGAAATTGTTATTAACAAATTTTGATAAGCAATTGCAAAATGTGTTTTCTGCTCTGAGAATTTCCTTAGCGTATTCTTCGACACATTCTAAATGAAAAAGGTTTCCATAAAAATGCATAGTTTTCCCGGAAAAATTCTTAAAGTCCCAAGGAAGCGATTTTTTCATTTTTGAGTCATTCTTGCTCGGGCGTACATTGGGATTTTTTTACACACCATGGCTCAAATTGCTCCTTGAAATTACTCCTATGGGAAGAAGAAGCGCAAACGCCAGCCAATCCCTTCCCCTGCCTGCAATCTTAGCGATGAACCCATATTTTCGATACCTTTCCCCCTATCTGCGCGACAGTGATACGCCAAAGCATGAATTTATTCACCTCTTCCAGCTGTATTCGCTCGTGTCAAATATCTGTCATTTAATTATGGTAGTTTTGGATACATGACGATGGAAATTTTTCGGAAAACTGTTGAGCTTTTTCAGAAAACTCACGGAGCGGGTTTTCCGAAATGTCCCATGCGTTTTCCACGAGATTTTCTATCTCTATTCGTCCCAAACTACTATAATTAGATGATAGATATTTCGACACCTCCTACTCACAAAAACACCTGTCGGGTAAGCGAATAACAAGAGCACTTGTCGCGTGAGCAGTTAACAAAAGCACACTTACAAACAAAAGCATACTTTCTTCGTGCAACGAAAGCACTTGTCGCAGGAGCGCTCAAGAAATGCACATGTCGGCTTCCGGGAAGCTCTCGCTCAGAGGTCACGTCCCCCGAAGTACATGATGATTTTCCGTGCAACGAAAGCACTTGTCAGCGTTTCTTCGATTTCCGGAGCTGTATATGGTAGGTCGCGTGCGTAGATTATTCATATATTCGGGAAACACGATTTTGGATGTTGATATTCTTTGCGGATCGTTTTGATGTTGTCAAACGGAATACAAATGCCTCAAATTCAATTGATCAATTAGAGTTAAGATAAGTCATCTTGCCGTATCTTTCTGCTATGCGCGAATGATGAGTTCCCGAATTCAACGGATTTTGTTGACTTTGGGATTAGTTATCACGGACTGTCAAATCTAGTGAATTGGGGAACTTGTGAACGTAATTAGTCTCACTACTGCTCTATCGAAAAAAATCATTTTCTTTCGCCGTGCCTCACCAAGACTCAATCAACTATGTGGGTAAGGAAATGAGTGCTTCCAAAGAACGCGTTTTTGATGACGGATCATCAAATCTTTTCGATTGGGATCATATTTCGTATCAATTCCTGCGTCCACCCTTGTTGAGATCAATCCATATCTTGTCGATTTCATTTATACTAATATTATACGTTTTCGAAATGCACAGGACGTACTTTCTGGACACTTGCACTAATCTAAGTTATTAGGTTTCCCATCTCTCTGGGCGTAATTTGTAAGTAATTTCGAGTTGCTCTACGGCTATCCGGACTCAAAACTTACAAATTGAACATGCTGGGAGATGAAGATTTGAAAAACGTTCGATCATCACAAAAATCTGGCGAGTGTGCAGATGCTGTGACAGTCATTTTGGATTTCCATGATTGCCTGGAGCTAAAAGGGAATATTTTATGGAAAAGACGATCGTGCGATGTACTTGTGAATGAGTTTAATCACACGTGATAGCTAAACTCAACCTCTTACTTCCCATGACTCTCACTAATGAACATCACGCATTTTGTATTGGGATCGAGCAACATCCCGTCTCCCGCGTCGGCTCGTGAGATGAAAACTCATTCAAATTTCGTTTCGGTACGGGTATCGTCTTGAAACTTCTTAAGAATATTTCCGGGGTGTTCAAGTTCAGAACCCTTTCATAAATTCACAATCATGTGAAAATTGTAAAACTTCCTTGCAGATCGAAAATAAGGGGATAAAGAAGGAGCAACTATAGGTATTCAGGAGGGTTGTGACAAAATTTCACAAAGTTTTGTTCGATAGTTGCAAGGTATCGACGAGATACAAATAACGTTGTGGACGGTAATCGAGCCACTGCATCGGCCAGTGAGACTCGCTTAGCACTAACACTTATATACATCTCGGGCAAGCACGTACAGGCCAGATCCTCTCGGTGAGCTCGACCACGCAGAGGTTTCGTGTATACAGAGACCGTCCAAATGCGGATTCCGGAAAAAATTACAGTTAGAATTACGGTAATTGAGTACAAAAAAATCTCATGGCAAATTCATAGCTCCGACACGTTTTCTCCTTTTTCCAAGTTTTTCAGCGCATTTTTTCTGTCAATATCTGTACTTTTGGGGAATAAATTTTCCGTGGTAGTTTCATCGAGTCTACTGGGTCTAATAGAGAAAAAAGGAATTTTAGTAATTGTCCGGTCATCCTTGGGACGCTCTATAGTTCCAGCTACATGAAAGATAATCGAATTTACAAGAAAGATTCCAAAGAGGTTGAGAAGAGCATCAATTTTCTCCCTCATAGTTAAATACATCATGCATTGCTCATGAGCTACAGTTATTTGAAGTTAAGCATTTTTCGAGAAATTCAAAACTTCGGGGCTATGTTGCAAAATCGTCCATAAGTGTTTTTCCACGAAAACCATGCGGAAATATTCTCAAAGATATATACTTCAAACCTCAAACATTTGGCGAAAGATTTTTTCCTTATTTTTTTTTATGAGCATTCGAAAACGGTGTGAAATTCTAGTGGTTTTCTTGGTATATCAACTCATTGCGTGACACATTTTTCTGAGGCATCAATTGTCATGATCATTGGTGAACTATGGTTTAGTGGGTTGCTGACTACAATTTTGAGACAATCTGGCAAAAGAGAATGATTGTTTTCGATAGAGCAGTAGTGAGACTGATTGCGTTCACAGGTTCCTCAGTTCATTGGATTCGACAATCCGTGATAATTAATCCCAAACTCAACAAAATCCTTCGAATTTGGGAACTCATTATTCGCGCATAGCAAAAATTATTCGACAGCCATTGCTTGTAGTTACGGCAAGATGGCTTATCTAAGCTCTAATCGATGAATTGAATTTGAGGTATTTGTATTCCGTTTGACAACATCGAAACGATCCGCAAAGAATATCAACATCCAAAATCATGTTTCCCGAATATATGAATAATGTACGCACGCGACCTAGAATATATAGCTTCGGAAATCGAAAAAGCGCTTACAAGTGCTTTTGTTGCACGGAAAACCATCATGTGCTTCGGGGAGCGTGGCCTCCGAGCGAGAACTTCCCGAGAGCCAACATGTGTTTTTCTGGAGCGCTTCTGCGACAAGTGCTTTTGTTGCAGGAAGGAAGTATGTGCTTTTCTTAACTGCTCACGCGACAAGTGCTTTTGTGAATAGGGGGTGTCGATTCGACTCGAGCTAATACTGTTGATTCAGTTAAATAAAGTCATGCTTCCGCGTATTACTGCCGTGCAGATAGGGGGAGAAGATATCGAAAACATGGGTTCATTCACGCTAAGATTGCCGGCAGGGGAAGGGAATGGCTGGCGTTTGCGCTTCTCCTTCCCATAGGAGTAATTTCAAGGAGCAATTTGAGCCATGATGTGTAAAAAAATCCCAATGTACGCCCGAGCAAGAATTGCTTGAAAGTGGCAACAATCGGCTTTTTGGAACCTTGGGAGTTTTTTTAGGGAAATCTAAGCATTTTTATGGAAAATTCATAGGAAACTCCTTTGTTCAGAGTGTGCCACAGAATGAGAAAAAATTTTTCAGAGCCAAAAAGAGAATTCTCTAATATTCAAAAAAATTTTTCATCAACATCATCCTGTCTACTTTTTCGATTTCCCAACATCGAGCTTCGTGTTCAGCGTGTCAAAATACACGAGATCCAACAACTCTCACCCGGGGAAACCCGAAATTCTACGGAATCCTGCCCGGCTCCCGTACTAGATGTACTAATTCTACTTAAAAAATTATGATAAGAATGAACTAATTACTGTCAAAAGGCAGGGGCCTGAGGGGCCTGAGGGGCCTGATATCTCACAGGGAGGTTAAAAAAGATAATCAGACGAGTTATAATTTTTGGGTATTTTCGACGCTGAGACCTTGCTTTGCTCGGCGTGAAGTTCACCTCCCGCCCGCTCCCCTCAAAATACCATCTTGAAAAAATCTGTATAACGATGAGTGTCATGGTAGTCATTATAGCAATCTTCAAAAGATACTTTATGCAAGAATAAGATCGGACATCAATCATAACAGCATATCAAGCTTACGTGGAGAGGGTGGGTTGATTAGACTGCAGTTCTCATATTCAGCACTCACGGTGACTATTTTATTTGGACCATGTACCGGAACTCTCAGATTCTGATACAAGCCAATTCCTTCCAAGCTGTGAGAAACACCATCGATCTTCAGAGAGGTGTTACAATCGATCGTGTTGAATATCCTGAGATGACCAACACCCTCAAATGGCTGCGGAGCATACGTGCCCTTGGAACAGAAAGATTAAAAAATTGTTTTGATGAATTTGAATCTCGCCCATAACTTCGCCAGCTCCTGCGTAAAAGTATTGAGCGCGCAAACAAAGGAGCTAATAACTAGTCGATGAATTCAGAAATCTTTCAACTTTCTCATACTGAAACTCTTTCGCAGGATAGTATATGAACTAATGATGTCAAAGACTATCGGTTCTTCCTGCCAATGTTTATTTTGCACTTTAGTGCGACGTTTCGACCATGTGCTATGGCCCTCATCAAGCTTAAAAATGTGTATTATCAGATTATGAGCTAATACTGAGAGATCTATTTCTTAATTATCTACGAGCAATGATCGGTGTCATTTTAATCCGGGATTTGAGTTCTCGTGATTGAACTATCCAACTATTGGAGTTGTAGATAGCATCACTCTCGATCTCTCATTATCTCGGAGAGAGAAATTCTATCTTTCTATCCGGCAAAAGCCGCTACTATCTCCAAGTGGCAAACGAAATGGGACGCCTCGACCAAAGGGGAGTGGACCAACCGGTTGATCCCTGACATCACCAGATGGGTCGGACGTGAACACGGAGAGCTTGACTACTAGCTAACCCAAGCGCCGAGTGGCCACAGGTGCTTCGGCACATACCTGGCAAAGTACCAGAGGAGAGAGACTGCAGAGTGCCAGTCACGCGGATCGAACTAGGACACTCCTGGACACACTATCACATACAAGATTTTTCATTAATAACCACGTTTCACATTTTTTCCAAGTTTTGCTCAAAGTTGCAATAATTTTGCATGTCACTGCAATTTGAAATTTTTTGAGATCTGTTTATAGTCATTTTGTTGGTTATCTAATGTACTGTTTGGGAGAAGTATAGATGAAAGGTAGAAAAAGTATCACGCCATAAAATGAGTGAAATTGAGAGAATTCTATCAATTTCTTTGAAATATAGCAGATAATACATCCAAATGTTGCTCTGGCCTAGTTCTGACGGCCCAAGACGACCGCAGCACGACAAGGCCCCGAGGGAGATTTTGATTACTTTTGATAATTTTTTCATTTGATAGTACATTAAATAACCAACAAGTGAACTACACACAGAGTTCTGAAAAGTTGAGATGCACTAACATGCGAGATCATCGCGATTTTGAGCAAAAATTGGAAAGAATGTTAAAGGGTGTTATAAATTGAAAATCTTGATTTTGACTCTTAAAAAGGGCCCCGTGGGGGATTTTGATTCTTCTTGGTAACGCATCTATTTGTTGAGAAGAAATAAACCCAAAAAAATCAGCCGGGTGGTCTGCACTTCGATTTAGATCATTTAAAAAATACCGTGCGTAGAGCGTGAGATCCTCGGGTCATGGCTGGGAACCCAGCTAGACCCTGAATACCTCGTAGCTACCATGCTGCTGAACAGAAAGATGTGTGACAAGATCACGCAGTTCGTTAAGACAGCGATCGCTTGAATAGAAGAGAGAGAGAACGCGCTGTGCAGCGCCAAGCAAGGGGCGCTGCCCGGTGATCTACGACGACATAGAGAGGGACAAACTGACGACTTGAAGAGGAACCTTACGAAGCGAAAACTGGCGAGTGGACACACAGGAGAGCCACGCTCATCAGCGCGTGCCACTCCTCTCTTTCTGAAATAATGCGCGAGCAGCTCTGTGGTGTGTTGGTTCGAGACAGTGGTTAGTTATCCCCGGTGACGAAATGGCTGCGCATCTGCTACTGATTTGGTGCTGAGGAAGGAGGGTTTTTAGACAGTCCAATTCGCCACATTGGCACGAAATTCACGACCACTCGGCTTGCTGGGCGGACGCGATAAACGCGCTGATGGTTTTGCAAGCAAATTTTTTCCCTATTTCAGTATGAAAAAAGAAAAAGAAGTTGGATACTTAAATAAGAACTGAAAATCTCTAAAATGACACTGAGCATTGCTTGTAGATAATTAAGAAATAGATCTCTCAGTATTGGCTCATAATGTGATGATAGACATTTTCAAGCTTGATAAAGACCATAAACCATGGTTGAAACGTCGCACTGGAGTGCAGAATAAAATTATAAGGAAAAATCGATATTCTTCGACATCATTAGATCTTTCAATTTTCGCGCTCATTCAGTTGCGTAGAAATTCAAGAGTGCAATTCAAAAGTTGGCATGCCAGGTTGAGATGCTGAACAGCCTCCAACGTTTACTGGTACATGCGTGTAACACAAAAAAATTGGAAAGAAACTATAAGATTCCTTTAGTGAAGTATGAAGAAGGGATTTCAACGATGCAAATGATTTGAAAGAATCCCTAGAATTGTGGAGGTGTTTGAAGGATATGATCCGTCTGGATCAACCTCTGTCTTACATATAATCCGTGGCTAAGAGTAGTTTATTTCGATACAAGGGCGTAATAGTATATTACATACCGCAGCGCGGGTGGGCGATTTTGGCACGAGGAATCGAGCGAGGGCTGCAAGGCCTTCGTGCCAAAAGCTAAAGTTTCCCGATATCGATATAGTGCATTTCGAGATAAATCGCCATCGATATTGAAAATATTAAATTATTCAAAATCGCCGCAAATATCGTAGGACCAAACATCGAATCGATATCGGAAATATCGACATCGATAGAGAATATGAGATACTCTAAATGTACCTGGCGAATGGCTCTCAAATTGTAGCACGAGTACGAGGTTGGGTATGTACAACTCCGTCATCTACCGCGTGTTCGATGGACGCCCACACTTTTTTGTAGTGAATCATTTTTGTATTGTTCATGAACAGTACTCTAACCAGAATTAAAATTACTTTATTGGAACAAAATTATTGGACCAAAAGTTCCGATGCAAAATTTCTAGTATAATTAAGGCTGAAATCCATAGTGACAGAAGTTAATCAAATAAGATTGGGCTGAAAAAAAAGTTCCGTGTATTTCAAAGACTAGAACAATGGAAAGAATGGAACCTACTATTTGTGTCATACGAAGAATATTAAGAGAATAATCAAAATGAAGCAAGGGAACACAACTGGATTAAAACAGCATTTACGTGTTTACGACTCAATTGAATATAACTTGGTATTTAGATATTGTAAAGGAACAAAATGAAAATTGTCAGATGATCAGCTGACTTTGAACTTTTCCAGTTCAAATCGTAGATCATCAAATAAAATCATCAGCATGCATGGTAAAAGATGTACTGCCAATGAGTACATTAGCCTTGTCAATTTCAGTCGAACGGCTCTTCTGAATAGGATCTTTAACGATGGCAGCTAAACGCTCAAGACTAAATGACCAAACGCTACAATCATTTGTTTGTATGAATTCCTGGTCTCACTTGCGTGAAGAGATATATAGAATTGTAAATAGTCAATGTGGAAACTATGATAAATCATTGATTGAACAATTGTGAAGTATATTTCTAATTCAATCATCTATGTTTGAACAAAAATTATCGATATCCCGATATGTACGATATATCGGCCCCTTCCATATCGTTCTCGTCTCATTGATATCGAATCGATATCGACACGATTTCGATATCGATATTATATCGAAATATCGGGGAAGTCTACCAAAAGCGTTCGTGCGAGCTATGTACGTATACTATTTTTCAGCCTCAGACCGCGGGAACAACGAACTTTCCGATCCGGAGCGGGAGGAAACATCAATTTTCCACCCATTCTGGGGTCAGATAATTTGGGCTTTCCACGTCCTATACGGAAAAATAGTATACGGCCGATTCCATTCAAGATCAGGCAGTGAAAAGCCTTCGGATCACGGATTTCTTTCGCCATAAAATCCTAATATGATTCTACAGTTTCGAGATATCGATGTACTGCATTTTGTTCCCCCGCTTTTTTCAATATGAATAGGATGGCGTATATGTATTTGGCGAGGGATGCCTTATGTGCTATCGTATGAAGACATTGCAGATACCTGAGCAATCAACAGCTGTATTGAACTCAATAAAGGGTTATTCACACTTATATTTTGATAGATTCTATCGCAGGATGATCCAGATCGGTCGTGAATAAGAATTTATCGGTTTTTCCTGCTATCGTTTATTGCACGTAGGTGCAATAAACCGATAAATTCCGATAAACCGATAAAGACCGATAAATTCTCATTCACGAGTATTCACACTTACATTCCGTACACATCCGCGCGCCATGGCGCGCATTATTAAATCTAGTATGATTGAATTAAAAGATGAACAGGACACGTTTTCTTCTTTCGTCTGGATTCACATCGCTTCGGAGCTACACGAGTTTTTAGATCCCAGTCGAAACCAAGGATTTTTGGAAAATCGTCGGTCCAAAATCAATAAAATGGCAATAACACAGCCGCTACTCCACGTATCCACAAAAATCCTGATACATGCCTTAGATAGGGAGAAACTGCATCAAAATGCACCGTTATCCGGTAGGAATAGTCGTGGATATCCTCAGAATTCAATAGCTTACAAAAATCACAAAAAATTGAATATTTCGAAAAAGTATCGAAACTTTCAGCTGAAAATGTTCTTGAGAGTGGTTCAAATAATGAGTGTAAGGATGATTCTGGTCCGGGTTGCGCTAAATAATGGGGAGGGGTCGAAAACAATTATTTCGTGTTTCTACAATGGTCAATATACTCAAAGTCCATCATATTCTATCCCGATGAGTTATGTATCACTGAAATAATAATCAAAGTCTCTTCCAGTCACCGATAACATGTGTGGAGCTTAGTTTGAGGCTTCGTCTGCCAGAAATGTTCAACATATCCCGAAAATTAGAGAAAATATTTCATTTCTCCATCGCTTATTTTGCTGACATGATACATAAGCCTCAATGAAGTTTCTGAGGTCAACGTAATGAGGAAACAGTGCGTTGAAGAGATGTTAGAATGTTATCATCGAATCTAAGAACAAGAAAAACATTCTTCATTATCATCCAATACAAAAAAGGAATCTTTGATAGTTTGACAATGAAGAGTAACATAATTTCGGTATCATTTTCAATTTTTTTCTCAAAAAGAATGTCTTTTCAAGCATGAGAATCTTGGATTCCGATAACTGCATGAACTTTCTTCCATAGCAATCTCATTTGAACGAGATTCTCATGCCTGGCGAGTTGACTCAATTGAGGGCAAGAAGAAATTCAAGATAGCTAGAACTGCTCTACATGCATGTAAAAATATTCCTTTTGAGAAGAAAATATGATTAAAAAATGATACCGAAGTTATGTTAATCTTTATTGTCAAACCACCAAAGATTTCTCTCTAGTGTAGAATGATGGTGAAGAATATTTTTCTGGCTCTCAGATTCAATGATAATATTGTGACACCTCTTCAACGCACTACTTCCTCATTACGTTCACCTCAGGAACGTAATAAGGAAGTACGTCATTAAGGCTTATGTATCATGTCAGCAAAGATAGCGATAGAAGAATGAAGTATTTTTTTCCAGTTTTCCAAATAGGCTGAAGCTTTCTGACAGACGAAGCCTCAGACTAAGCTTCACACATGCTATCGGTGACTGGAAGAGACTTTGATTATTATTTCAGTGATGGATAACCAATTGAAAGTCGATATGATGAATTTTGAGCGAATTGACCGTTGGGAAAACACGAAATAATTTTAGATTTGTAATCAAACTTTGAATCGTCCTTGTAGAGTAATGATTCTGTGAAGATACTTGAATCGATCTTGAAGGACCAGGGTTCGTGTAGATGGAGAAAATACCATAAGACTTATAAATAGTCATATATTGTGACGTTTCGTACAGTGCAGTTCACTGACCTCACAGGCTATAAATTATGAATGACAGAACGAAACGTGAGATGGCTCAACCAACAAGATAGTAACAATTGCAACAATTCAATACATACCAATATTTACACAGAGTTTTTAGTCACTACATATTTGTGTTAAAATTCGAAAATAGACTCAGTGTCTACTCTCGGGTCAGGTGTTAACATTCTGTAGGTGACGTACGATTGACAGGCATATACGATTCCATATGATCGAGGAGACATCAAGTGGGAAGGTATCAAAGGTGGGGGTGAGAGACGGAGATTCCGAGAGAGAGGGATAGCACTATGGACTCAGATGTATAATTACTGCTGGGACATATGTTTGATTTCATTTTAGAACTGAACGATAGAGCCGGTTGAGATTGCGAGTGTCAGTCTTTAGATTGATATTGTTAAAATAATGTCGGAACGAAATAATTTTTTTGACCTCTCCCCGTTAATTAGCGCAATCCGGACCAAATTCATTGTTTCATTACTCATTTGAACTACTCTCGAAAAAATTTTCAGCCAACAATACTTTTGCGAGTTATTCAATTTTTTGCAATTTTCGTAAAATATCGAATTTTGAGGTTATCCATTTTTGTTCCTACTGTATAGCGATGCGTTTTCATGCATTTTCTTGCTATCTAAGATATCTATCAAGATTTTTGTGGAAACGCGGATTAGCGGCTGAATTTTCCCATTTTACCGATTTTCGACCGACGATTTTCCGAAAATCTTTGGTTTCGAAAATCTTGTATAACTCTGAAGAAATGCGAATCCAGATGGAACAAAAAATACGTGTCTCCTTATTTTCCCCCTAGAATCATATGTATCAAGGCAAAAGAAATCCGTGGTCCGAAGGATTTTCACTGCCTGATCTTATATGGTATCGGCCATATGCAACTAGCTCGCATGGTCGCGCCCGAGGGCCTACAGTCAACCCCTCGAATTAAAATCGCGTATGATCGCGCACCGATTCGTAATATACTATTACGCTCGAGTATCGAACTATATTCTTTGACAATCTGTGAGTGAAAGTTGACAACCCGCGCGCAAAGTCAACCTCCACACACAGAATATCAAGAACATGCATTTTCTTCAACCAAAGTGCTCAAGTAGATCGCACCCAATTTTTCAAGAGAATTTTTTGTCATTGAAAGACATTCTTTTAAGGACGATACAATTCAAGTGTTGGAGTCTAAATGGGTCAAAAGTTGAGTCTACATAGAAACCACGCCGCGCGGCGCGCTGGCGCACCTGTGCCCCCGCGAGCCTGCATATCTCTTACTTTACGAGTTTTTACGCTATTTAGTGGACGCCGTGTACTGTATAATTCGCTGTTAAGGATGATACTTGTGTATATTGATACTCGTATCACTCCTCATCCCTAAATCATGCTGCAACTGCGGGCCACGGGACTAAAGTGCGGAACAAACATCGCAATATGCGAAAGTATTCTAATGGGAAGAAGATGAATCTCATGTCCCAAAGAGAGATGATTGTAGATCTTATCGGTTTATCCTGCCATTTATTTAGCTCACGTAGTGAGCGACGTTTCGACTGTTTCCTAACTACAGTCCTTTTCAAGCTTCAGTAAAATGACAATTCACATCACGTAACGAATCACATGGGAGCACATAAGATTTTACCAAGAAATCCTTGGAGTCGAGAAATAGATCGATAATTGGATATTCATAGACTTAACTTTCCAAACTATGGACAAAGGTGGAAAATGAGTTTTTTGGTGATTCTCTCATGATACCGCGGAGGGAAAGATGGAATATCCCCCCGATCGTCGTGCAGACAACCGGCCGCTCGATCGTGACTGATGAGAATTGTCATTTTACTGAAGCTTGAAAAGGACTATAGTTAGGAAACAGTCAAAACGTCGCTCACTACGTGAGCTAAATAAATGGCAGGATAAACCGATAGAATCTACAATCATCTCTCAGTTGAGTCTCCTGCCATAGAAGCTTCCTTCATACTCATGTCCCAAAGTTCATAGATCCCCAAACTAGCAAACCCTCGAAAGTGAAATTTACGATACGTAGGACGTATCGTTTTGACGAAGAGGAAAACCATCCCAAAATTCAGGGAAGCTGGAACTCGCGAGCTAACCGATTCTCGAGATGAGAATTTAGATCGAAGGAACATGAATCCCGAGTGCTAGGCAACAACACAAACTCTTTCTCCTTCCGTCAAAGTCCCTCGCTAGAGGGTATGTTGACTTGTGGGTTTTCATCCTCTCCGCCGCAATCAGTGAGAGCTCACTAATTATCAGTGCATATGCACTGATCATGTCACCGAGGTGGGGTCAAATCAGTGAGTAAATCAGTCAGTATTAATTGAAGGTTATCACCCCGGTGACTTTGGCAGTTGCATGCTCCCTTGAAATAGTTTAAACTAAAACTAATCTTGTTGAATTAGTCAATCGTGAATGGTAGAACGCAGTGCATATCAATTTTATGCAGAGAGTAACCTCCACTAGCCTAAATAATGCAATGTGTACGCAGAGCTTCACTGATTTGTTAGTAATGCCAGCTCGCGGTTTTAACCGTCATTCGCCGATGTCCAATGGGGTACAACTGTTGATTATCATATTGATCCAGGAAAGTTTTCATGGCAAAGACCAATGCATCCCGAATCTTCGCGAATAGTATCCTGTAAAAGCCTGAATCATGCAACGCGCGCGCATAGCACCACTGATCACTCAGTAACGCCGCGCCGCCTCGAGATTTTCAACGACCTTCAGGACTAATTAGTGTTAGATACTCCCCAAAAAA
>JAPYYZ010000777.1:0-18143 GCA_030522705.1 Eretmocerus eremicus
AGACTGAAAAATCTCGGTAAAAGTTTTTCAGACACTGCGCGACTACTAAAGCTGCTCACATTGTGCCTAGTGTATACTTGAAGATAGGGGGGTAATATCTGCGTCGTCCATCTCTGCGAGATTGGATCGGCTGCCGTCCGACAGTGAAATATCTCGGGGGCTGCGTGTTTTCATACTCTCTGCGCCGCCGCGCCGTCAACTCACTGAAATATCTTGTCTCGTTTAGACGCTAGGATTCTATGGCGTGTATAGTGCCCGTGACACGCGATACGCTCCGCAGCTCCGGTTCTCCGAGCGACTGGGGGTAAATGTGTTTTTGGACAAAGTTTCGGACAGCCTTTGGTGTTGTTATTGAGAGCTGTGCATGCCGAGTTTTTCAGTAGGACAACGATCGTTTCGAGGTCACGTCGGAGAAAATTTTAGGGTCATTTTAGAATTCAAGCTTTGATAGACAGCAAGCAAACCTGGGAAAATTGCGGACATTCACAACTACAGTTGCGATTCCATGCGAATCGGAAGAATTGCTTCGCAAATGCGATTGCCGCCCAATAATACACGACCCGGTTGAAAACATTCCGGCATTTTCGATGCCACTCTTCCAATTCACATTCGAAATTGTTTCTCATCATTCTGCAAAACCACAGCTATCCGGAATCGTAAGCACTCATTGGAATTTTACGCAAGTTTTCTTTGTAATTCAATAAAAAGCAAGCGAGCAAACTAGTCCAACTGACCTCAAATTTTGTTCCGACACGGTCTCGAGGGATGAATTGATCAAGAAGTTCTGAGTAACAATGTAGTTTTATTGGCAAATTGCTCAGTACGGAAGCAAACTCAGGTTTGAGGTCAACTCTGTACAAAGTTAATAATCTACTAGTGCATCGTGCTCGTAAAACTCTTTGTAAGATGAGATTCAATGCAAAGCAAGAGTCACGGAAGAGTTCATAAAAAATGACGATAAAATTCAGACCAAAACTCGACAGGAGAAATGAAAGAATTTCTAGAGGAATATAAGTCACCCGCGGAATAGAACGTGAAATAATAATGTCAGATGAGAGTTGCTAAACTTCTTCTCTTGATAGAAACTACTCGTTCCTCACGAAAATACAACAATAGACCAACTGCCGAGCTGTTTCCCTCGAGGCGTTTGAGTAGATGATTGCCGTGAACACATCAGTTGGGAGTTTATGCGCATGAATTCCTAAACTATTAATTAGGAGCTTGCGCTAATGAGCGTGTGTTTGCATTCATACGAGAGAGTTTATGCAGAAAAGTTGCAAACTCGTGCAGTTGAATCACGCGAAACTCACAATGAAACGCGGTCCGTCGAAATTTGCCCCTGGGGCCTCTCATTCAGATGTTATGAGTCAGCAAACAGACGAGCAAACTCATCAGATTGTGGCGGAAGTCCAGTTGAAAGTTCTATTTTCTACCAACAGAATCTTTCATTTCATATCAATTTCAAATGAATCAGTCTCATCTACTTAATTCATCGACGCAAAAAATAAGAATGATTGTCAAATAACCTATTAGCCTCTCATTCTGCCGATGGGAAAACTCTGCATCGAATCTCGATTACATCACTAGATCCTTATCGGTACTCCGAAGGATTTCAATACGTCATCAATCACGAAGAAAAAAGCATCAAATCATCCATCAAGCAGTAAAAACGGCGCACGAAAAACATCGATCGGATCACGTTCCAGCACTCTTCAAAAAAACCTCGATTATTCAGAGCGACGGCGACGACAAGGGGCGCGTTCGATCATTTCCCGAAACGCAATGAAGAGGAAGCAATCTTGCATGTGTAATCGCGGCTCAGCAAAGTGTTATTCAGAGCTCTCTGGTGCACTCGAAGAATGTGGAGGAACGACAAGAAGGCAGACGACGATAAATTATCGGGGTAATCCCTTCCATACGGCCATACGAAGGTCGGCCTAGACAAGCGGAATCCCGCGCACGAGAAATATGGGCCGAGCCACTCTGGCATATTTGCCATATTTTCTGATTTCACGCGTCTCCGAGCACACTGCACACGAGGCTCCTCTGTTCCTCGAATTTTCTTCCATTAATAAAATTTGTCGCACAAGCCATCAGCCCTCTTTTCCTCCCAAGACAACTAACGACACTCGAAAGCTACTATTCCCTCGACTGACTAGTAAAACCCCACTCTCGGACAAATGCTTCTCGGAAGGATACCTCCCTATCCACGTCGATTCAATTCGTTTCCAGAAGAAACGATTCTCCGCAGCGCAGTGTCCACATGTGGGTCGCCAAGGGGTGTCACCCCACTCGCGTGTAGACACTTGTTCGGCTCGTGCGTCAGCTCGCCAATTTGTGATACTGCAACCACTTGTTCCCGCGTTGTATTTATATCCGAGAGGAGATATACGATCTCTTGTGGAGGCTGAGCAACTCGAGTTACTCGAGTGTCTCGGGTGATTTTTTGGGGTGGACGAGCGAGCCGATAGATTTTACGGATCGTTTAACGATTTTGGGAGTGAGCGAGTGGTAGAGGTAAGCGTATGGGCAGACTAGAGCTCGATTCGAGTTGAGCGAGGAGTTTTTGGACCGAGAGGTAATTGATATGGGTGGAAAATTCATGAGCTTGCGAGAAGCGTTGTCAGGCTCATGTGCAAAGGAGCTATTTTTGGACCAGTCCGAGAGGGGGGGGGGAGTCTGAGTATGGCACTCGTGTTCCAGGAGGTTGGATGACGCATTTCTACATGTTTTGAAGCGCAGAATCGATTTATTGAAGTTGCTACTTCCAGAAACCCCATCTCAGCTGATTTTTATTCACTATTTTCGATGCAAGATCATGGCTCTTCGGAAATCCCGCCATTATATATGAAAAATCGTGTTTTTCTCTTTTCGACTTCTAAAATGATATGCTCGGGAACCCCTAGTGCTCTAGTCACTCTTCGAGTCTCAAGATTGGTAAACTCCATCACTTCAATGATAGTTGAAACATGAGCTCAAAATGTTTCGATTCATTCAAATGCAATCGAGATCATCTCTGGCTCGTTCCTCTTCAAAATGCGCTGGGTCGCTTTGCAACATAGAATTATCGCTATCAAAATGGCTAGGTTCTCAGTGAAAAATTCAGCGACCTGCGAGTTTTATTCTCCACATTCTTCTGCCGAAATTTGTTTCGTCCTCAAAATATCTGAAAAGATCATAGCTTGACACGAGTAATTATTAATGACAAGAAAAAGATAGACGAGTCGGTCGAATCCCTTCAAAGAATCGATTGAGAACCTCAACAAAGGAGTACGCCATTAAGCCTTGTAGACATCAAATTATACACTCAAACATGCCCCTCGATCCCTAGAAACAGAACTACTTTGCATATTCACTCAGAATAGATGGTCTTGAGATAGCCGAGAAAATTATCGAAACGCTTATGCCATACTTTGATTTCAATTCTCGTTTATCTAATAATCTTTGCTAAGTTTTGTATACCTAAAAGATCGAGTCTTCGATTTGAATGTTTGCAATCAAACTATTCTTCGATTAACTGATGAATACATCTCATACACTTTTGGCGCTTCCAATGAATAGAATATTATTCTTTATTTGATGTACCGAACGAACTGAATAGCAAAATATCGGAAAGTACGAAGAATTGAATTTTAAAGTAGCGTCTTATGAGAAATAGTACGCTTGTATTCCTCCCAGAGTCAGAATCCTCGATACGATTGATACGCGCTCGGAGGAGCCAAGACTCCCATCATATTCTCAAAACAATCTTCCTGTCCTCGCCGACAAATGGTACTTTCCATCGATGAAGAACTAGGTACAGCGGTAACCGCAAGAGACTGTCTCTCGGGAAATTTCATGTTCGCCTCCAATATATCGTTGATGTTATTCATCGCTCTTGTGTGCGAGGAGACCTTCAACTTCTCCAATATCTCAATCATTCATTTGAATATGTAAATATGGGAGTCGCGGGATATTTTTGCGACTCCGTTGTGATGTTTTATTCATTCACTGCCTTTACTGGTGGGGAATCCATGAAATATATGATTGCACGAGGTGAACAAAGTTTTCGTTCAATTTCATTAGCTCTTTGTTTGTTCATCAATTGAGAGAAATCCGATAGTAAAACTCGCTTTGTCCACCTGCAGAATTTTCATGCAAAAGATTCTAGTCTCGAGAACTATAGTTTGGTCAGCAGCAAGCAGCCTTCGAACTTTAATATTTTCCATCACGAATGGCATGCAATTTTGATTTCGCAAGTATTTCAATATTGCATACTGCTTAATATCCCGCTTTTTGTAGACCTCCAAAGGTTTATTGAATTTGGTATGCCTCGAAGGTCTTCATCATTCTGAAAGCGGAGCATCCTCGAGTTTCAAAAGTTGCAACAATCTTTTAGAATTCAATCTGGGGTGGCAAAGTCACTGCTACTTCATTAACTTACTAAATCTACTAAATGTACCTCCGAAATGAATCACCTTTCTCATCTGAATTCTTGACATTTTACGGAGAAGACCGTTCCTGATGCTTCGAAATTGTCAATTGATTTGGATGATGAAGTGTCAAGTTATGATTCTCCTATCCAAAATTCTTTACACCCATGCATTCGACGTACTTCTGCTAGAATCACAATTTTCTACAGAATATGACTTGAAGCTTGTTCTTCATACCACATACTATGAATTGTATATGAGATCGAAAACCAAAATTGACGAAAGATATTCCTAATTTTGATCTGTTACGGAGTGAACTATCCCGTTGAATTGGAGGGGTAAGCCTCAAGTTGCCTTCGTGAACTCGACTGATTTCGTTACTTTGGAACTGATTCTTAGGAAAACGCAATATTTACATTGAATTACAACTGGATTCCTCAACTTGTGAATGATAAACTATGGATTGGAATCATTCCAGATGCCTGTGCTTATATACGTACTAGTGGATGAGTTTTGTTCAACCATAGCCGTTTGGAGCAACACCACACGAATTGAAAATTTCGGTAGCCGAGAGGTTCCCTTTGTTTAACTGTTCAGACTTTTAGTTTTTCCATTGATTATGGGGGAAAAGATCCTGTCGTCACCTCAGGATCCGAGTAACTCGCAGATCGACCTACTCTAATTCCGGTCAAAAATATTCAAGTGAATCAGCGATGGAATGAACGAGAGAATGAATCCGAATGAACCGCGTCGATCTCTCGAGGAACTCGATTAGAATTCACCCACCGCCATATAAACCGCAGGGATTACCCCCTTCAGAAGGGACACTCAGCGCTCACAGGCGTCCAATCCCATCCCAATCGCCATCACTCCAGTGAGTCCACGAACGAACACACTGGACAGCGAGCCATCTAGAGATAGAGCGAAATTCCCGCGGCGAGTTAATCGCATCAGAGTATCCGGCGAAGGCTTTCGCGTCCGCCCACTTGAGCATCTCGTCTCCGCAGGCCATCGCTTCCACTTGGCCGCGCGGATGCACGTCTGACGTCAGGCCGCCTCTTTCCCACTCGAGGCCACATCTCTGAGATATCGCGTAGGGCAGTGCGTGAAGGGAGTTCGGGTTGATTTGGCCATCGAGGAAAATTGAGAGGGGAGAAAATGGAAGGAAAGAGCAACGCTTCGAGCACGAGCAGCCTGGCGCTGCCGTCGATGCCGGGGGCCAGTCCCGAGGGAGGGGCCAGCCCTCGAAGGGCCGTCAGCCCCTTGCTCGAGGTTCGCAGGCCCCACTGCACCCTCAACTGCGACCAGTGCAGCGGATACCTCGAGGACCTCTACAAAAACAGTACGTTCGAGCTTCGTGTGATGCCGCCCTCGGTTCCTCATCATATAGTCATGTTTGATAGTTTTTTTTGGTTGAGAGTGAGACATCGACGACTTTCGTGAACTGGTGATGGATCATCCATAGCTGTAAAGAATGCGTGTGATTTCTAGTCTGGGTCTATTTTTGAGAATCGACTTACGGGCTTTTGATTGATATTCCACGATAAGAATAGCGACTC
The DNA here is from genome assembly GCA_030522705.1 of Eretmocerus eremicus. Taxonomy (NCBI): domain Eukaryota; kingdom Metazoa; phylum Arthropoda; class Insecta; order Hymenoptera; family Aphelinidae; genus Eretmocerus; species Eretmocerus eremicus. The sequence goes on from JAPYYZ010000777.1 coordinate 5,972, forward strand.
AACAATGCTAGCAAAATGTTAATATGTCATTTTTGGCTATGCAGGTGAGTGGAAATCGAGAGCCGAGAATGATATCACCTAATCGCTCATTTTTTTCTGGAGATCCCTGTGCAGTAGTATGGTACCCTAATGGAAAAAATTACGCAGGCTATTAGCCTAGGCAATTAGCCTAGGTGAATCACCCTGACTCGGCTTGCGTAAATAGCCTGAGTAAAGAAACCGATTAGCCTAGGGCATTAGCCCGCGGGATCTCGTCTTTTGCCTGGGCTCATAGCAACTTTCAGCCTAGGAGAATAGCCTGGGTGGATCTTCACAAAAAAACTTGTTCAAACCACATTTCCGAAGTGTAAAAGTGTGTGTGGGAATCGAGAATCTAGTAGAACAGCACGTGGATCGTGGAATGATAACATGCATCTACTCAGACAAGTGCATACATGCATATAACTCACACTGACGCATGTCTTGAAATCGAGCCTAAAAAATTGTCTTGCAACAAATGATTGAGAAAAGTTCGGTCGGAGAGTATCTTGGAACAATCCGAAAGTTCACTCATCAAGTATGAAAATTGAGAAAGGGGAAAAGAGGAATACTATCCCCAAATATTACTCACATTGAAACAGAGCGATTGCAAAACTTTTACCGAAGCTTGCAGCTCTTCTAAAAATGAAAAGCGCGAACAAAGTCGGATGACAAGGTTAGGGTTGACAAATTCAAAGTTTAGGACGAACGATAGCTCAAATCGTATACTTTCCAAGTCCTCTTACTGGGCGCCCTCACGCCCAAAATTGCGCGTTCTATCGATTGAGCGATGAAATATTCTGATCGGTTCTCTCTTGAGGCTCTACAAAGGTGAGATGAATCAGGAATCAATAATTAGTCCCATACTGGAGGTCACACGAATCTCGGAGAACTCATGAGTTGTGTTCAATGTGTGGTATCAAAGTGAGAGTAGATATTCATTTTAGCTCATCATCTTTCTCAAGATCTCGCGGAAATTTATACAAATATTTCATTGGGAGAGTGACCCGAGTACTTTTTGGATGCAGACTTTTCAGTTGCTTGAGATTTAAACTTCAATGACTTAATTTCACACCTACATCCTGTCATTGTGCATCTTCCAGAGGTTCCCCTTTCGGCGCAGTATTCCTTGCATTTCCATTCGGGAACCATTTCACCGTCCAGTTGGCAGCTCATACCTACATGAAAAACATCTATCTTAAACTTGTGCCGCATTCTCGAACGATCGAAATAGATTTCAGAACTATCTCGATTTCTGATAAGGATCAATCCAAAAGCCAAAACGATCATGATGATCGAGTCATCTATTCCCAATCAATGGTGAGAGCTGAGACAGAGTGGTAGAAATATCACGCCTCACCTTTGCGACTGGTATCCTCGCCATACTTCGACCATCCCTGACCACTGCTCCCTAAAGTCAAACGAATCTCGTGAATGATATTGAAGATCTTTCAGATATTTTCAGCATTTTCCACTCAAAAAAATTTCGATTAGAAACACGGCGTTTTTGACACTAAAAACGATCAAACTTTTAATCGATCTAAGAACGGTCCTCAACGCAAAGGTATGCATATAGAAACTGCGTAAGTTTTAGATTAAATTGAAGGGATAGTGAACGATAATACTAGTGAAGAACTACCCAATGATTGATTTTTGTGTGATTGGGGGTTCAAATCGGTCAGAGAACAATGAGGGTCTGTACAAGAAAAGCGAATTCCATTTGAAATGACGCCAATACCGATTCGGGCGAAACTTTATACGTACATCTCTCAAACTGTTTGCCCTCACTGTAAATCGGACTTTCGGGAGTAATTCTTGGATGTTTCTGTAATATCCGATAGGTAAGGAAGTTTGTCGATTTGATCAAACTAAGAGCCCACAACACCAACCAGATCGCAAGATTTTGACACACATGAATCTGAAGATTCAGATTGATAGTTGTAGAGAGGATAGAATTGTGCGAGTTTCTGTTTTATGATATCGTATCACAGTTTCAAGTAAAAGAAGTTTAATACAGAGAAATTCGCATTGCTTCCTTCCTTTCTGTGCCTCGAATATCAACCACGGACTTAGCAATCTTGGGTTGTGAACTCTTGCGACGAGGTCTTGTGGAATAGGCTCTTAATTGTACCAATATTGACGAACTCTCTCGCAAGCCAAAATTCATAACAAAGATATCTTACCTGGAGAAGCGGTTGTTCCAGCATCGGTATTTGCTGCAAAAGCCAAGAACGCTGCTAGAATGATGAGTTTCAGAAACATGATTCTTCGGTTTGATGTGTTTTCCGGAACCAGGTGCAGACTACTCAAGAAACTCTCCGGTGCAGGAGATTCTATGATCGAATCTCACGCGAGGAATAATTTATTCCTTTACGCGTGCTTGCATATCGTGATTTCTCAGTCGAGCCTCAGCTTGAAATCATTCCTAGATCTTTCCTCTCAACGTCCATCTGCAGAGTTATATTTCTTCCTCTGAAAAATTATCTGAAGAGACGATGTAAATGAGCAAAATTAAAGAGAATTGCGTTAATTACGCTCCGCTGCATATATTAGTTACGTGAAAATGAAAAAACTTGCGCAGCTACAGGCTCCGGTGTAAGATCAAATTTGCTACCGCGCTAATAGACGATAGTGTACACTGCATTGCCCACGATATCGTCGCGATCCCGAACTAGTGGCTGACTGTTAGATCTATTTTGAATATTTTTAACAGAGTAAGCACGAGCAAGGAAGATATGAGAAACGTCCTCAATTTTGACTTGCGAATATCTGAGGGAACGAATCGCTCAATCAGATATAAGGTTTACCATCGACCGAAACTGTCACTGGTATTCACGTATGCAACTACTCTAATTTATCTGATTATATTTTCTATCATTTACTCAACGAAATCTAGTCGCGCATTTTCCAATAAATTCTTTCTCGCGGAGGATTCTCCCCATTCCATCTTCTCATATCATAAACCATGAACCATTTTATCACTGGTTCCTTCATATTTAAGAGGCTTGATAGCGACTCGTGACTCGTGAGTCAATAGCTCAATGACGGGGATAAGCCAGTCGGAAGAAACGGGAAGGTTAGATAACCCCGAATTCAAATATAGGCACAGTGCCTCGAGCTTTGATGCGCTCAAAAGAAAATTATTTGGTATCTATAATGCTATTAGAGCGCCGTTTTTCCTCCCGACTCGGAGAGTAAAATTGGCGATTAGCCGCATTGATACCAAAAATAGTATAAGCAAATCGCTCGCCAGAATGTTTTGAGGCACACAGAATGTTTTCTCTTCGTTACACTCGGGGGAAATTGATTCCCGTACCTAGAACAGCCAAACCTTGCATCGGGGCATAATGTACAAATTTCCTCCGTACTCACCAGCCAGGCGCTGTCGCGTCTCTTGATCTAAGGCAGATATGAGCCCCCCTCTCCTTTCCGCTCGAGATAAGCAAATTTCTGGAGATCTTGGGATGATACTCAAGTAGTTCTGCCTTTTCCTCATGAAACAGAGGTATGGAATTCGAACCCAAGAGGGTACTAAAATCTCAGAGTAGGAGGCAAGTATTTATGAGCATAATTTATTGTACTCCATTGACTAATTTTAGTCCCCCATAACCAAATAGCAAAATTTCTATGCATCACCAAAATGATACAACGCCACGGAAATGATTTTGGCCTTTTCATATGGGGGTACATGGTTCTTGTACCAGATTTTGGAAGCTCATTCTGTCGAAAATCATCAATTAGAAATATGATATGTCGGAGATTTGAGTCTCAATGATATTAAACTCTTCCGGAAAAGCAATTGCTACGGTTCCTAGCGTCGTATTATTTTCATAATGCACGGGAACTTTGCTGTTTGGTAATTGGGGAAGAGAATTGGTCAATGAAGTACAATGTTATTGTTATCAATAAACTAACTAATCTAATTTTATTATACCTATGAATGATGTAATTCTATCAGCGGCAGGTAGCATGCGCAAACAAGCGAATCCAACTCTAATGACAACAATATTCTCGACACCAAACATAAATAGCCAGTCTTTCGAATGTTAGAGGTAACTTTATCACATTCTCGAGAATTTTCTCAACGATGATTCCGAAATCACAAGATCAATTGTAAATGCATTCGGATGATGTTTTCAGCATGTTAAGTATATTCCTGCTATCCATGAACTGATAATATTATGTAAGGTGTACCCTGACTTTTTGTAATACGGTCTCAACGTGCTGTTGAAGGAAAAGAAGATCTCGAGTAAGCTTGATGCCTTCAGACTCGAAGCCTTGCTACACAAATCAGAAGATTGGAAGCCCACCCAATACGTACCTGTTGCCTAATCCATCGATTACATGATAAACTGGCTAATAGTCAGTACTGCACATGATGGTACTCAAGCCATTGACGTGTTTACGTGACCATGTCCTCGTTGAAGGTAACCGCAAAACAAGCGTCTAGCCACCGCAGCAGTATCGGCAATCAATAGTCAACTCGAGAGCTGACACTTGTTTACGTGGATACCTTATAAACCCGATCAATCTTAAAATAGACACTCGAGCGAATACCGATTCAATTACTCTACGCGTGAGACATTCCAGACAATTCAAATTGAATTAGTGTATGGATCTCTAAAATTTAGCCGGTAGTGAAAAATTATCTACACGTTAATTGCATACTAAATTTCTACATTCGCTCGAAGAGCATTATAAACACAAACCATGAATTTGATCGGGACGCATGCCTAAATAAGGCCATGCTACAAGTAGTACAATCGGTGTATTGTCAGACGCCACCTAGAGTCCAAGACTCCAGAATCAATGTTTACTGTAAACACAACCCACGGCGCTACACTTTGAAGCATTTATTTGGTACATAAGCAATCATAGATATAAGACCTGTTGATGAAAAACTATTGAAGAAGAATTCTCTCTTGATGTCAACGTTTTTCTTTCAAACTATTTCAACAATAGTATTTAGTCTTTGCGCAGAAATTATTCCTCCATTTCATAATTCTAAAAGATGATAATTCGTAATTTCGCTTCCTGAGCGATGTCACATTCGTTCTTTGCTTTTTGAATCAATTGGAATCTTTCATTGCATCACATAGACAGAAAATACAAGTTTCGAAAATGTTAAATTAGCAATTTTCCGACTGGGTAAATTTTTATGTGTGAACATTTTCTGACGAGCAATCACGCCGAGGTCAAATTTATACACATCAAAAGGGGAATTCTAAATTGATAACATTATCTTTCCTCTTCACCTTTTTCGAAATTACACTCTAGTCAAGTTTCAGTGGAGACTGGAGCTCTAACAAATAGGAGATTGGATATCAAGGAGAATTTAATATGAATCCAAAACGTTTGTTCAATCTGAACCTTCAGTCTCGCACGACTTCACAAGAAAATTGGACGGCTGCGAACCATAGTGGAATAAGTTTATTTTGGAGTTTTCAAATTGCCATCAGCTCTAGATCACTTGAGAGATCCGGAGTTGGTTTCGCCATGAAAATTCTTCTGATTCCGTGCAGGTATACGATGGATTTGTACGATGGCAAAGGAAATTTTCCGATCGACAATGTGAGGAAAATTAACAAGTTTTAAAGAAGCAACTTTTTTCCAAAAGTCAAAAATGGACTCACTCCACTACGGTTCGGAGCCGTCCAATTACCATTTTCATTAAGTTGCGATCAACTTGCCAACTTGCTGAGGGAGACTTGCTAATCGACAACTAATATTTGTCTTGTGAATCTGGCGTCATACCTGTCGGACTCGTGTCTAACACAAAGCTGTAGACTTACTTATCTTTCATCGAGTCCTTTTCATTCAAAATATTCTCCATGGCCCCATCCCCCCCCCCCCCAGCTCTACGTTTCAAGCGTAAATATTGGTCTTCCCGAGGAACGCTGTTTGAATAGCAAGCTTGGCACCTCTCGAAATTTCTCGAGGAGGAAGACCGACCTATTGTGAATACAACGGGGACCAACCTATCAACTCTTCATGGAATTTTTCTCCCTCAATCACTCGCATTGCATTTTGGAGTTCCAGTCACCCCCCTCCCTCTTCTTCCTGTTCGTTGCTCCTCTGATAATCGAAAGTCTATGGCAAAGTAGGTATGTGTAAATTTCGATGCATGTTACTCCCGTGATACGACTGCAACACTATTTCCCTAAGCATCACTAACAGCAAATGCGTCCAGAATCATATAGCTTTGATCATTCCATTAAAACTCGATTTGTTCCACATTTGTGAGAAGTCAGAACGAAGAATGGATCACCTTCCATCTTGTCTAGAAATCAATAATTAACGAATAACGATGCAGAGCATCAAATATCAATAGTTTATTCATGAAATGCGAGGATACAGTGCGATGAAATCACCGGAACAATAGAATTTTCACATCAATTTCATCGTGCTAATATATGTCAGATCTTGAATGTTCTCAAATTGCTAGTTTGACAATTTTCACTTATCGATCTATTACGAACCTCAGGAAGAATTTTATTGTCACAAACAACTGGATTGGGTAGATATGATTCCAATAGCAAACCCAGTTTTGTTTAGGTCTCATAAATCTATCCCTAACAAGGCAGAGCTCATTGAGTATTCCGGAGATAGGACATTTTTCGCACACTCGCAGCTCGAGCCGCAAATGCAACAGGCTCCGAGCATTCCTTTTCCAAGATGTATTTTCTTCCGGGTGGAAGCGCCACTCGGCCGTTGCTCACCCTGCGGACTTTATCATTGTTTTTTCCACTTCCCTGTTTGAGCCGCTTTGCTGTATTTTTCTTTTGTTTCGAGAGGAAACATCCAGCGAGATTATTTTTCTCTTGTATTCTCCTGCTGCTGTGGTGGTTGCTTGCGCGAAACAAGTTTCTACTACGCAGCAACTTTCTTTCTCTTGGCAAAGTCAGGCTTATCCGTTCTCCATAGATACCGATATAAGTGTGTAAACTTGGATATACCATGCTGTCTAAAATGCGTATAAACTGGTATTAACAGTCCGAGTCTCCAATTCTGTGAGCTAAATTTAAGGGATAAGAATTTTTTATTTGAATTATTAGGAATGGGATACACCGGAGTGATTTAGTGTTTATCATCGTGGGAAGGGTGATCAGCTTATTCTGGAAGATCATACTGTATCCGCCAAAGAGAAGAAAAATAATTAGGGAACCCTTGAAGATTCCTCAAATGTTGTGCTACAAGAGTAGACAGATGATGAAACTTGAATTTTTGAAAGCTATGACCGATATTGAAAATGACCATCGTCTAAAATTGCTATCCCGCAAAAAACCTTGATAGTCGAGTAAGAGAAAAATTTTGCTTCAGTATTCTCGATTCATTTGTTGCAGAGATCATAGAAGGAGTGCGACGTGGTGGCGGATCTCCTCTAAGGCCTTTCGTGGACGAAACTTCTGTCGATGAAGAAGTAGGTGTTGGCAAATTATGGGACTGTAGATCTTGTGGCCGTTCTGTGGAATTTACGGAAATTATCTTATCTTTGCTCAGGTTGCATCGTTAATGGACAGATGCTGGGCCGAAGATCCAGCTGGTCGACCAGATTTTGCGGGGTTGAAAGAAATTGTTCGCAAAATCAACAAGTGAGTACTCCTCAGTTTTCCATTCCTCTCGGGACTTTCCCTTTCCCAATGAATTTTCTGAGGGAAATAGCTGTAAGCGAAATGAGGCTCCATCCAATTCGACCAGAACAGAATTCGCATTCATACATTTGAATGCTTTCGTGGTCATCAGATAAGAGTTGAAAATAATCCAATTTTGATGGCATTTCTTCCGTCATATTTCATCATTACTCAAGGAATCAAGCGTTGAAAATATCCCAAATCTCTAAAATCTATACCGAGCTCTATCGCAGAAAATTTGAGCACGACTCGAGCGCGACGCGAAAACGAAATCGATCCGCCCGAATTACCGGTACGATTAGGGGAACTACCACAAACGACCTATTATATTCGACCCCATCAGAAGTCGTTGACAATCCGCGCAGAGAAAGGCTGACGGACTATACGCGCCGTAACGACCCGCGCTAACTGGAGCGTTAACCAAAATAAACATGCTGCGAGTCAGCGGTGACGAGGAACGAGTAGAGCACTGATGGAGAAAACATTGTTAGAGAGATGATCGAAGGAAAAAAAGAATCGCACACGAGAGAGGGCAAAATTAAGGGAAGAGAATCTGCCAGAATTTCAACGCCGAGTGGGTCTGTACGTGGTCGAGTACCTCTGCGTGACTGTAGACCGGCCTCTTTATCTCTCGCTCTTTTTTCTCTTTCTCGCCTCTTGCTCTCTGGTCTAGGGGCTCCCACGCGGAATGGAAGAATCGCGCGGGGGTCGGCCACCTCTGATATTGGCATACTTCCCGAGTTTTGCCATCGATCTTGGTCTTAGCCGCGCTTCCTGCTTCTCGATGTCTCGTGACGCGGCGTTTCTGCACACTGGATGAGGGATTATCGTGGAATGAATAGGACTTTGGTTGAGGGGAATTGAATCCGGCTTCGGAGCTCTTTGGAGAAAGACATTAATACCATTGTCATGATTTCTCGAGCAGGGCTACATGATTTTTCCACAATGGTAGTCTCATACAAGTTTCTTGAACTACTTTCAAAGTTGGACATCTGAGTTAGCTTCACCAGTTTTCACCAAATTCACCTAAATGGATAAATGGATATTTTGTCAACATTTCTCCTGAGATAAACTACCCAACCTTATTTTATCATTTCAAGATATTGAAACCTAAATTCTTGAATTGTGGAATGTCTTTCTTGCCGAAAGATTTCATTATTCTCTATTCAAACACCAAGATTGGAGATCCATAAGCCTACTATGATTCTATGTAAAGGTATTGGAAGGCTCTCACTCTCATAGAAGAGACAATATTGAAATAACCAAAGCGTTTGCTCACTTGAAATAGTACTCTCTCTATGTCAATGTTTCTCTTCGATATTTACGAAATCTGTAGAAAACAAGAAAATTGTTTGGAACATCCATATTATGCTGGAACCGTGATTGTTCTGAGGATATTCGGAAAATACTCTCAAGCAGATTTAGTGAATAACTCACTCAACAAATTAAATGGAGTTGCAATACTCAATTCAATTAAGCCGAAAAATTTCTTCTGTGATCATTGTAAAAAAAGTGGTGATTTAAGAGAAGGGTTGACATATTTGGCGAGACTTCAACCTCTTTTGTAGTTTTGGAGCTTATATTACATATTCCATGAGGGCAGTCATTTATTTTGATAGCCCAGATGGTCAAAATATCGAACATAACCTCAAAAAAGCCATGAAAATCTAAAATCCAGTATGCGCAAGGGTACTCGATGACCATATCTAAGCTTGCAGACATGTGTTCAAAGCATTATTTGGCAACTTTATGTGTTGAGATAATGCGAAATTTATCATTTGAAATTTCTTAGAGGTAGTTTGGTGATAAATTTTGATTAATTTATTGGAAAAATATGAACAAATACCCTCTGACAATTTCTTAATGATTCTTTCTATCATTATCTCAACACATAAAGTTGCTAAATCATCCTTTAAACACATATCTCCAAGCTCAGATATGGGCATCGAGTACCCATGCGCATACAGGATTTTAGGTTCTCATAGATTTTTTGATGTTATGTTCGATATTTTGAGCATCTGGGCTATCAAAATGATGAATCTAACGCCGAAACAAGATAACTATATGATTGCCTCCATGGAAGCTTCAAAACTACAAATGAGGTTGAAGTCTCCCAAATTTGTAAACCCTTCCCTTAAGAGAAACTGGATGAGTCATTCGGAGGAATTGGGAACAGACGATGAGGGACTTGATGGAATCATTTTGACTGATCTTGATGAAAGAAATTCACTCATGCGTATCCATTATGATTTGAAATTCTCACAAAGAAGCGCAATTTTACTCCTAAACAAACAAAGATAATTCCTGGCAATTTGGAAAGGGTGACCTCTTCCCCAGACTGTTTTCAGAGTTCCTCTGCATTCTAAATTCCGAGACGAATTTTCCCCTCCAGATGTTGATTCCTTTCTCGTCCTTCTTTTGATCCGAAACGTCATCTCGAAAGTTCCATTCCAATTAACAACGCACTCGGAAGAAAAGCGAAGTCTCCGAAGGACGAAACAACTTCTCAAAGCTCCGCGGTAAATTCAAGGCGAAACAGTTTAATTCCGAAAGCGAGGAATCTGTTTGGAGTCAAAGCAATATCTGCAGCGCTAGAATACTGCCGCTAGTCTCGAGTATCCCGTGGAGCCAAGCCTCTATACTTGGTCGTCCAGTGTCACGCGCTCGTTCAGGTATTTTTTCATCGCCTCCGCTCGCCGTCGCTTCGCATTGCGTCTTTGCGAGAGGTATGGGCTAGAGCAGGGCTGGAGCAGAAGAGAAAAGCGGAAAGACGGGCAAACTGCAACGACCATGTCCTCCGCAATTTCAGCCCGAGGGCCAGCTCTCGTTCCGCGACGCGACTCCGAGCTGCACCCACCTCTCTCTGACGCTCCCGTGCAAAGCCTCCGCCCTCGAGCTAACCCCATTTCTCTCTTTATGTATTATCTTCCTTCTCCCTCTGCTGTGCTTTGCTACAATATGCCACAACGATGACGTCGAAAAGTTGCCATCTTCTGAGATTGTACTTGTGCCTCCGCTGCACTGACGGCTGCCTCGCTCAGCAAGATCGTAACTCAATCTTGCAATCGCCTTGAATGGGATTTTGAAGAAACTTCTCATTTTTATATCCCTCCATTATCCATTAAAATCTTTTTATATCTCTTATTGTAGAATGCAGCCTTTAGTTGAGATAGTACATTCTTGCTCTGTGGAGGTACGCTAATTTCAGGCATTGGGGGAGTTTCCCTCCTGAGTGAACCCAAAGAAGTGAATTCTCAGTTCCAAGATGGTTGTAGACGGACGGAGCAGGTGTAGTGTTTCACTGTGAAAACTTCGGAGTCGCATTTGGCAATGGTGATATTAGGAGAGACAGGTTAAAAAATTCCTGGACTCATCCCTGTTGAAAAAGTTTACATGGTGGTACATGATGACGTCACATCATGACGTTTGTCTAGAAACAGGATATATAGACTTGATATGGGAATCGAACATGCTCGTATGACGCTTCCATGTAACGTGCCCACGTCGTGTCAAGTTTCCATGAAATATCCTTTGATGATGACTCCACGTAATGTTTTCATGTCATGTCGCTCGAGGGTTGTTATGTTTCCTTGTACCGTATCCATACAAGCTTTGTATGTCGGGAGGTCATGGCGCGTGAGGGCCCCATGTGAACTTTTTATGGAAAGAAAGTATGTCATGTACAGGATGTATGCCAGGAGTTGACGTGACGTTTTCATCTCACGTGAAGAATGGTCGTGCGATGTCCCATGTGATGTCAAGTTTCCATGAAATGTTTTTTGACAAGGATCCCAGGTAATGTTTTCAAGTGATGTTGCTCGAGGGCACGTAATTGGTAAACGAATTAAATCGGATCATCATCATTCCATGGAAACTTGATTTGTTATCGGACATCATTTGACCATTCTTCGCGTGACATGAAAACGTCACGTCAAGTCATGACGTGCGGATCGCACATGAAATACTGTCCTTACGTGGAAACGCCATATGGGGCCTTCACATGACATGACCACCCGACACACAGAGCTTACATGGATACAGTACAAGAAAACATTACATACCCTCGAACAACACCACGTGGAAACATTCCATGGAACCATCATCAAAGGACATTTCATGGAAACTTGACATGACATGGGCATGTTAAATGGAAACGTCATATGAGCAGTGTTCGGTTCTCATATCAAGTCTATGTCCTGTTTTGAGACAAACTTCATGATGTGACATCATCATGTACCATCATCGTATACCATGATGCTTTCTCAATAGGGATCTAGCGAAGAAAATCACGTCAAAGATTCAATGTCTATTAAGTTGTGGAAAGAAAATATTAAGGGGAAGAAGAAGCTCTACTTTATCGACATTCATCATAAATTGATTCAAAATGAAACAAAATTTGAACTATACTGCAAATATATTGTTATTGCACTACAGTTCGAATTATTCCGAGCGCTTTGAACGGATCGCCTTACAATTTTACACAGTGCTTCATTCTACCGATACGCAGCGCAGCTTGTAGTTAC
>JAPYYZ010000778.1:0-22783 GCA_030522705.1 Eretmocerus eremicus
GAACACAATATTTGCTATAAAAACCACTGCTATACCTATGCAAGGTCGCGAAACCATACGTATTGCCTAATCACGTATCTCAAATTTTATACTTTTGAGTGATTCATATCACCATTTTGCGAGTCGAAATAAAAAATTCTGCTCTCGTACGGGCAGACGACATTTCGTCCAGAAATTTACACCGTAACTGTTGGTTCAGCACTAATAACGTCGGAAAATGCTTCTATCGTAGATATGACATTTTATATCGGCCAAGTTATCGTCCAAACATGAAACATTCCAAAGGCTTGAAAAAATGTGGTAAGGCGACTTTAGAATCGAATATGTGCAGTAGCGGGCAGCTTAAACGAGTTTTATAACTCGCGTACAAAATTTTCGGTCAATTCCTTCCCCCTGGTGTGCTGCTATCCTGTGAACTCTATATCGCTTAGTAAAACGAATTTTTCGCCTATTGCGCGGAAAGACCAAGTTTCCTCCCGCTCCGGATCGGAAGATTCGTTGTTTCCGCGTCCTAAGATGAAAAAATAGTATACGCGCCTAGCTCGCATGGTCGCTTTCGGCACGAGGGCCTTGCAGCCCGAGCGGAGCGCGCACCGGTACGCAATATACTATTTTTCATAGTATTTGGTGACATTACGTTGAATCTATGCGGAAAAGTCTATAATCGATTCTCAAGTCATGAAAGTATTTTTAAGTCGAAATGTCAATTCTGCCCCTATCCATCAATTCCTTCCCCATCTCGACACCTCAAAACATGCCGCAGTTTTCCCTCAAATTCATCTAAGGCTATTTAACTCAGAATACTTGTTTGTGATTCTCCAATATGTCAAAATTAAATAAATCTATGGCCCGAATCACTCCCCTGGACATTTTTGGCCTCAAAAAATCCCCCTTTCGGCGGAATCACTCATAACAAAAGAAATCTCGAGAGATAATTTCCTGGATTTTGGAATATTTCCCGACATTTTTTCGATTGGTCACTTCATTCCGCAACTCTGCACGCAATCGGTTGCGGTCCTTCATTTCAGATCTGCATTCATGAGCAACGGATCTCTACGTTTTTTTAGTAGTAAATAAAAATTCTGAATTTGTGAACTCGCTTTTCTCGCTTGAGACGCTCATCCATTGATTGAAACTATATTTCAGAAAAATACCACTCTCAAATGAAGGAAGCTCAGCAAGTCGTTGCCGAAAAAACAAGTTCACTGGAAGCAGAAGCGTATAAAACCAAAAGACTACAAGTGAGTAATTCGGAGGTAGCTTCTTTTCGTGGACTTTGAAATAGCCCAACTTCGACGCAAGGTAGAGAGAATGAAGAAGATTGAGTTGGCCGAAACTGTCGACGAAGTCATGGCAGAGGAGCTGAGAGAGTACAAGGAGACATTGACCTGCCCATCTTGCAAGGTCAAAAGAAAGGATGCGGTGCTCACCAAATGTTTCCACGTGTTTTGTTGGGACTGCTTACGCACTCGATACGAAACGCGACAGAGGAAATGCCCAAAGTGCAATTGCGCATTCGGAGCCAACGACTATCATCGGCTTTATCTATCTACCTGAAGAAGAAGGCATTAATTCGTTTGGGACTGACTATTTTATACGTGGCGTTTCGTTTCTGCTAAGGAGAACGCTCTTGAGCGCATTCGATTTTTATACTTTTGTTACGGACTTGTAGACTTTTCTTTGCAGCGTAAGTTGAGATATTGTAAATATCGTATGGTATACTAACAAGAGATTTATCTGTCCCTGGATTTTTAAATCACGTCGTTTACGTACGTTTGTGTCAAGATGATGTATGATTATAAGAATGACAACTTCTAGTGTAAGATACATGATTCAAAAAGAGAAGTTCAAGAGAAAAAGTTCAGTTATAGATTGATGAGCCAAGTCTTGAATTATTAGGTAGAACTAACGAAATGAATCTTTGTTGAAAACGACATCGAGGTAATCTTTCGGCTCAATCGCATAGTTAGTCATGGTTTTCTGCTACTTCGAATTGATCGACGAAAAGTGAGTCATCAGGTATGCATGAAACTATCTCAATTATCTATTGTAAAAAGTAGTTAGCCTATTCAATTGATCAATTTCTCATGAAGAACTTTGAGTTTGGTAAACATGCACCAACGATTTATACTTTTCTGAAGACTTTTTTATTGTTTTAATTTTTAGGTAGATTATTTTTGCTGAAATCGTATTGCAATTTAAAAAATGTGTAAATCAATGGCACATTTCTGATGTGACTCGTTAATGTATATACATAGAGGTATGCAAGGAATCAGTAAACGATGTCTAGAAAGACCGATATTGTACAGAAATTTTATAAATATATGCTAGTTCTTTATATCAATTTGTAGAAGTGATTAGCTGTAAAACTGATGCTGTGATGAAGCATAATATACTTCTCTTGAGACAAAAAAATGTGGATAATTATTTTGAGGCCAATGAGAGATGAAGAAACGGTTAATGTTAGAAAAAGAAAAAAAACCTTTGAGTATGCCAACATGATAAGTTTTTATCAATATTATTATGAAACTTCATTATCTCAAAGTTGATCTAACAATAATAGATCCATGTATAAATTCTAGAGCGACGATGTATTAAACATTCAATTCTACTCCATCTTGACGTCGACGTCCTCTGATTTCAAACCAGGAGTCAACAATAGAGGCTCATAAGTCCATTTTGGAAAAACTCGTTTATAAAGGTTCATCAGAACTGTATCCTGCGATTTGATTTGTCCATCAAAAACGCATTTCATGTGTCCATGTGTTCCTAGATTGAGAGAAATAATTTTGTTGAACAAAAAACAGTTCCTTTGACCATTTGTAGGTCGCTAAAAAATACAATGAGAGTTGATTACCCAATGGCTCCTTAATGTGTCCTTTGCGGCCATATTTTGTCCGTAGTTTTACGGGCTTGAACCACCTAATATCATCCGGATTGTAGAACATGAATCTGATCACTGCCGATCGTTTGTGAACTCTGAAAGGATGTCCACTCAGAACAACTCTCTTTATTATGGGCCGGTCTGGGTTGACAGACAAAACGCTGCCAGTTGCAATAAGCTCCTATAACGACAATCATCAGTCTTGTTGACTTTCATGAAATTAAATTACTGATATTACGTAAGTACTAAAACAGTGTTGAACGTACCAAAGTTCCATCCTTTTTTTCCAAATAGCACAAAACTGGACAAGGTGGAAAAGTTATGGGAGCAAACATTGAAGCCACGACGGTGGAATTCGGTTGAAAGAACCTTTCAAACTGTCAGAAATTGTTGTATTATTATGATTGAACGTGAACAATTTACAAACCAGTCGAAACTCATTTACCTTATGTTTGTTTCCATTGGTATGTTGGCTGAAAATTGGACAAGCCGAGAACCGACGGAAGCCACATTGGAAAATAAGCCGTTCTTTTGACTTGATAGGTACATCAGAGTGAGAGGTCCGTTTCAGGAGGAGATTCAATAATGAGATTTTGTTCTCGTGCTCGAGTATACCATACACCAACAAGGGTTGATTTTTTGCACTTCTGTATGCCTCATATAGCTCTTTACTGATTTTTTCTATGTGGATCGTCACATATGAGCCAGACTGTAATTGGTCAAAGATTAGCATCTAGTGTGGGGGCTTCTAAAAAAAAAGCTTTGTTGATCGGCGAAAAAAATTGCGAAATATTACCTGTACTTCTTCCAAATCTTCGCGTTCTCGAAAAACTCGTTTTCGAGTGCGCTCAAAACTTTCGAATTGGAATATTCTTGAGTAATCGTGGGGTAGGTTTTCATTTTTATCCCAAAAAGTATTACGAAATGAGTCTAAACCTCGATATTTACAGAATCTTTGTCTTGCAGGAATATCCTGAGGCGTATCAACTTCATCCGGGAATTCAGAATCAAGTTTGGCCTCTTTAAAAGTGAAAAAAATATTGTAAAATGATTCCAGTTTCATATACAATCATATTCGTATCTCCTCAACTGTCATTCACCTTTGAATCTAACCAATGCTTGCTTTTCTTCATGTAGATCCATTTTTTCGTCATAACGTTGCTCATTAGGAGCTTCTGAAATAGTGATTGTTTCATACTCTTCCTGGTCTTGTTCATCTGCATCTGCATCACTGTCCTCCTGTGATTGAGCATCTACCATCATATCCTGATTTTCTGATCCCTCATCAGCATCGCTTCCACCATCAGCATCATCTGCAATTTGTCCATATGAAAATTTTGTATGGACCAGATGAAATTGCGATAATGATAAATGAGATCCAGAAATATTAGTGTTATTAAGATGAATATGCCTATGGGTATGGTTTTCATAAGTACAGGATATTCCTGTGGAGTCAACTTTTATACGACTTCATATACAAATAAGATTTTTCTAAAAATGAAACGGGAAGCATCAAATAAAAACATGCCCCTTTCTGTGAGGATTACATAGAGCGTAGTTGAATATCAGGATTTAGACCACTTGAAAATCATCTAATCCACAGAATACTCTACATTTTTCAGAAGAATAGATGGCCATAACCGGTATTCCGGTGACTCATCACTTGAAAGTTTTACCCGATTTCAAAATTTCAATATACATTGCGCAGCTACGGAGCGTCTAAGAGAAACAAGCCTTGACCTTCAACGTTTCTCCAACCGACTTTGAATTGCAATATTTTTAGGCTTATTTTTTTCTTGTAACTTAAGTTATCTCACGACTTCTCGGACTGGATTTGCGAATTATTTGATATTGACGGCGTTAAGGATAATTGCTTATAGAAAAATTACTATCACATCATAGGTCACTGTCGCGACTGTCAATGTCGACAATTTTTTTGGAAATCTGAAATGGTGAATCATGATGAGTATCTAGTTGACAAGAAAAATGACCCCATGAAGGAATATTGAAATCAAGTGAAGAATGGAGAAGTCTCGAATCCCGGAACGTTCCATTCTGGCTGCTCCGAGTTAGAGCACCAATGTAGGTTTTCTTAAAAATCGCAACAAGTCAATAATTGATTAGAGGATCAATATACATTATAAGAGTTTCTTTGGTAGTTTATTATAAATACGCACCCGCATCTTCATCTAAAATCCAAGCTGCTTGATACACGGATGTGCCTTTGGGTACACGTTTTTTAATAATTTGCTTTCGTTCAATCTCGGCTAATCGTAACTCTGCATCAGTAGGCCATGTTTGTTCTGCATCCATTGGATCTGGTATATTCTCAGATTCTAAAGATTGCTGAAGACAATATATATGGTGCAATGATTGTAGTTTAAAACATTTGCAAAAATATATACCTGCTTTTCCGGATCAGCAACAGCAAGAATTTTGACTTCACCTCCCATTTCAATATCAATCCCAGATGAGGTTTTTTCAGGACCTAAAGGATGAGGGTCTTTACAGCTTTCAATCCGAGACATTTGGAATTCTCCAAAACCTGGAATATGGACTAAGCCATTCACAGATAAAGCTAAACCTTGTAAGTAACCAGATACTTCCAGGGTCCCAAAGTTATTTGTTGAATTCTGAAAATGAAGCCAAAGAGTATTAAGTTTGTATTCAATTAATTATCATTGCCCATCGAGAACAAATATCTCACCTGATCATCCAGATTAAATTTTACATGTTCTGCTAACATATATGATCTTTTATTTCTGTAATAGACACTTCTCTGTTTTTGAGATCCAGCTTTTCTCAAGATGTTAAGTGCATCCAAATTCTTATCCAGTGTCATAATTTTCTCTTCAGGTATCCATTTGAATACAGTTTTGATGACGTTATTCTTATGATCTTGCCGTTTCTAATGGAAGGATAATCAGAAGTGAAAAACACTGCTCATGATGCAAATCATATTAGTTCAAAAAAAGGTACCTTCATAGGCAAGCTCTCCAAATCTGTTACAGCAATTATTGGTGTGGCTAAACCTTGAGATATGACCGATTGAATGATATCTTCACCCCATGAATCAATTATCTCAGTGTTTTGAGTTTTATCAATATCATTCACAGCAGATGTGACAAATAAAATGGTATTTGCTACTTTAGCAAAATCTAATGTTGCAAAAGTATCACCAACTGGAGGCACAACAATGGCGAAGCGCTGTTTGAATCTTGGTATGCTAAGAGAAGGAATAAAAGAATGCTAGCTAATGGATTTGATTCACGTATCTTCCAATGTAACAAATTCTGAGAAATTGAGCAAAAAAAATGATAACAAACAAGGCTCACCTGATATGAGTTGCAATAGAGCTGGGAGTGATTATTGCTTCTTCATCAGCAGCAGTCAACAACTCCATAATTTTGTCAGTATTTACATTTTCTTGCAATGGAATCAACGCAATAAGAATAGGGGGATTGTTGGCGCTACCAAGGCTTCGCTTCTTCTTCAGCACCTCCTCACGTTTATTGGAACGAATTTGTTGGAGTTGGTTTCGTCTTGCTTCTTTTCCAAGATCTTTTTTCGCATGTTTGGTAAGGCTTTTTATTGAAATTCGACCTACATGAACAATAGTGCAACATATGAAAAGTCAATGGGTAAGAGCACAAATGAAACATATCTGTCGAACACTAATCAATTTAGAAGAAAATTATAGTGCATGAAGTTAAAATGACCAGACCGGCTGTTCAATTAGAAATTATCGAATCAAAGAGTATTACAATTCGTCACTTGCTGGACATACCTCTAGAATCACTTGAAATAGAACCTTTACTTCTGTGTCTCCCTGTTTTGTGAGGTTTATTTGCTTTTTTCAAAGTACTAGGGCGGTGAGTTTCTTGTTCAGAGAGACCCATTTTTATTATTAATGATCACTGAAACATTCTTTCAAAGATAACTTTCGAAATAGGTTAACATTATCGTCAGCCTACCACGTGCATAAAGTGCAATGCATACCTATATAGGTATAGGTCCCGCGATCGAGGAGTCTTGACATCATTGACATGGCGGTGAAGCGGTGAGTTCACATAGCCCAATAGAATTTGACAGTCAGAACTTGTATAAAACTGGTTATTTTCCACGCAGACTACAAGGCGGAAAAAATTTTAATTTGTATTTTTTCCGCCATGGTAGATTCTATTCCGCGGGTTCGTCTAGAAAAAATTACCAACAGAGAATCAAATTTGCACCAGGGATGAAAGAATTTCGCAATTCCCTAGATGATTCCCTCTTCTTTTTTATTATTGAATCGAATTAAGACTGCATTATTGTTGTGAGGTAAGATATATGCATAGAAAAATTACATTACAATATATATTCGATGAGACGATACGCGATTTTGAATTGCTACAACATTAGGATTTCACACTACAAGAAAATGGATTGAGTATTTACACAAGCTTTAGTTGCTTATTAAACTAATTTTAGAGTGCTACATCTTGCTGTAAAAGAAACGTTTCACCAGCATCATTGACAATTTGAATGTATAATCCAGTGCTCTGTTCATCTTCATTCACTTCATCAAGCTCTTCAGCGATTTCTTCACTTTCTTCAAAAGACTCTTCTGGGTCTTCAACAAGAACCTCTTCAATGTCTTCATTGTAAGTACCAAAATCATCCTCAGCAAGTTCTTCTTGAAATTTCTCTTGAAATTGTTCCTCTGGAATTTTGTTTCTCTCACTCCTTTTAGGATCCAAGAGTCTCAGATTTTGATGAATATATAGGATTTTACCAGTGGGATCATCTTTTACGGAGTATTTTTTAGTTGATCGATCCGACGTTGCCAATGAAGTACTTGGCAGATCTAGAATTGCTGTTGCTATCTTTGTTAAATATGAATTTTTGAAGAAGCCTCTCCACCAAGTAGAAGGAGGCATGAGAGAGATCGACTTTTTAACGAAATTCGCACTCCAAATGCCTTTCCCACTACTATAATGAGCAAAGTCAAGAAGGACCTCATTTTCTGGCATGCCAAACTTGTGAGTCAACTTATTGATGACATCTGTTCCTGAAGAAAAGTCCACATTACTAATATGCTCCCCTTTCAACAAAGGGTTCAAAATATTTGCTGCAAAATGAATTGGTTTCAATGCTGCTGATGTTAAGGTCTTGAACCTTTTCAATATCTGATGAGAATCATCCTCAGACAAGAGGACAAGTGATGGTTCCTGGAATTCTGTGATGAAATGTTGGTCTAAATCAAAAAAGATCTGTGGTACCTCACTTATTTTTGTATCTTCATCGTCTAAATGAATTATCCACTTGATGATTGGCTTGATAAGCTTGATATAGCTACTTAGTTTATTCCAAAATTCTTCATCTACTACTAACTCTTTTGTATTTTTATGGATGAGTTTATCTACTTTAGGAGAAAAGACAAGAACCTCTGCGTTGTTCCTATTTTCAAGTAAACTTTCTAAGCATATCAAAGAAGAGGTCCATTTCTTTGTTTCTGATGATTTAGTTGAGTTATAGGTTTGGCTTTTTTCAGCAGCTATCCTCTGAGATTCATCCATCAAAGAAGACAGAATGTGAGATTGCTTGGCTTCTTTTATAACAGAAGATACTTGCCTCAACAAGGCACTGACAGAAGGTATCTCAGTTATTTCCTTTAGTAGTCGACTTAGTGTCTGTGATGAACAATAATAAAATGATATGTTATACTCCTCATATTTTTGTTGTAGGATCTCCCATAAATTCTCACAAGTAGATACACAGTCAAGGCAAACTCCTAGTATCCTATCAACGCCAACTTCTTCAATAACTTCTGTAATCCTTTCAATGTACAAGTTTTCATCTTCAATATCAGGAGACACTGATATTGATTTGATAAGAACAGGATCCGGGGTGGTTAGAACAAATTGAATCATTCCTCCATTCTTAGTATTGGATCTGTAACTACACTGCAATCCAATGGAAGGCGCATCTCTAACTTTCTGATCAACACTTTTCTTGACATTTTGGTAAGTAACATCAAGCAAAGATGTTGAAAGTTGGTGCTGAGTTGGTAGTTCAAATGCTGGGCTCAGAGTATTAAACAGAGAACGCCAATGCTCATTATCTATGATGCTAACAGGTGCACTGGTAGCATAGATGGCTTTAGCTAATAATTCTTCACAATACCTTTGCCTTTGCTTAGACATTCTGTCAATGAAGCTCTCATTCAAGGGTTGATTTGAATACAAACCTTCAGGTGACATTTGCATCACTCCAATATCACCCTCATCATCACTAATGACACCTTCACTCTCAGAATGTGATTGTTTGAACTTAATATCAGTTACTTTATGATCTGCTTTTACAGGTTGTTGAGCCAGTGATTCTTTCACATTACCAGGACAGCCAATGCATTTTTGTAAATGTAAACTCATTCTTGTTGAGTGCCTAGCATACACTTGTCCACAATATTTACATTTGAATGTTTGAAGTTTTTGATTAGGTTCTTTGGGTTGCATAATGAAACTATTTTCCAAAAGCTTTTTGGGAATGAGTTTTCTTGCACCTCTGCGGTTTTGATTACCTTCAATATTCAATTTTATGGCTGTTTTGACCTCGTGAGGACATTCAAGACATTTTTGTAAATGTAAGCTCATTCTTGATGCATTACGAGCGTACCTTTGCTCGCAATGTTTACATTTGTAAATTTCAAGTTTCTGAGATCCATCTCGAGGTTGGGGGAGAAAATTCTCTTCTAGAATCATCTTGAGGTTCTTCACAAGATTTTTCTGATTAAAGCCGTAAGTGGATGATTCAAGGATTCTATCCTTCATTTTCTCTCTCAGTAACTCCTTAGCTGTAGCAGGGCAGGTGGCACATTTGAGAAGATGTATACTCATGCGAGTTATGTGTCGTGCATATTGCTGGCCACAATATTTACATTTGTAAATCTCCAACTTTTGGTTGGGATCTTTGGGTTGCACAATGAAGCTAGTTTCTAATAATTTTTTCAACTTCATTTTCACGAGTGATTATCTGCTAATCGTCTCTCTGGAAAAGGATAGTTGACAAAAACTGGATTAACCTCACTGGACTGAGCTGTGGTCATCATTATAAAACTGACTGTAACGGATACCTATACTCCTATAGAGGCTGAAGAAACACAAGCACTGCGGGCAATATTCTAAATTTCCATCATTCAAATCAAATCTTCAAGATTCAAGCTGAGCTTTGAAACAAAAATGGTCACTCAAAGGTGACCGTTGATTTACATCGGTTGACTCATTGTGGACTGTTGTGGACGTGATTGACATCCTTGTGGTTGTGGTTGACGCACAGACAAAATGGCGAGCACAGCTTGCACGGGTAAGGCGTTATTCGCTAGTTTTGCTCCAAAATCATCTTGTCCTCATCCCAAGACTGAGCAGAATTACGGTCGATGGGAAAATGTATCACCCAGTAAGAGGTTAAAGAAAGAGAATCGGCTGAATTCCTCAGTATTACGGTAAAACTCGTCCTACAAGTGGGTGTTGCGCTTGGTAGTCACTGAACTGAATACACTGGAATTGACTGGAATACACCTATCTAATGGCCGCGGCCATTTATGTTCCCAGACCCCCCGCGAACCGTGACCCAACGATGCAGTCCTCGTATTCGCAACGTGACGACAGAGTCACGAAAGTCACAAGCTGGTAAATAATACAGATGCATGGGAGCATGGCGGAAGAATTATAGCGCTGCGTAATAAAAACGTTGTCAACAACCAAAATTCGGCTTATCCGGTTTTAGGGGAGTTTTGAAATTGCAAATTTCTCGCATAACTAATTATTATTTATACTCATTGGAATAGTATATTTCGATGCATAAGAGTGTCAAAATATACAGCCCGAGTGCTGAACTAGTAGTTTTCGACACAAGGGCGGGAAAGTTGATTTCCACACTTCGAGTTTACGGCCCGAGCCGAAGGCGAGAGTCAGAATTATCACGAGGATGCAGGAGTCATCCCGCCCGAGTGTCGAATTGTGCGAAAATGGCTCTTTCCCGCACAGCCGATGGAAAACGATGCTATTTCCATCGGCTATAAGGGGAAGAAAATCGGAAAACCGTAAGATAATGGCTCTTTCCCGCACAGTCGATGGAAAATATTGGAATGAGATAGAGCAAGGTCCGTTCGATCAACCGAATCGACATAATTTTTATTGTCTTTTGAATCATCCATTGATTTCGAGCCAAAGGCGAGGATAAAACGTTTTCCATCGACTGTGCGGAAAAGAGCCATTTCCGCACAGTTTTTCGAATTTCCCTTGCAGCCGCTGGAAAAATATAGCATTCAGCACTTGGGCGGGATGATTTCTGCATCCTCGTGATAGTTCCGATCCTCGCTTTCGGCTCGGGCCGGAAAATATCATTCGGAGTGCGGAAATCAACTTTCCCGCCCTATTATTGTATCGAAATCTATTATCTTGACATTCGATTTGTGCGTGAAAGTTGACTTTGCGCACAGTTTGGCAACTTTCACTCACAGATTGTTAAGAAAATGTAGTACGATACACGGGCGTAATAGTAATTTTCGATACGAGGGCGGGAAAGTTGGTTTCCGCTGACCGAGTTATATTTTCCAGCCCGAGCCGCAGCGGCGAGGGTTGGAACTTATCACGACGATGCGGAAACCACCCGCCCGAGTGTCGAACACTATTTTTCCGTCGTCCAGTCTGGGAAAAAAGTCGAAGATCTGTGCGGGATGGCACTTTATTGTGAGTAGGACAGACGACGAAAAAGGGCGTCGCGTGTCACCGGCGGTGAATTGCCGTTCACCGCCTGTGGTCACTCCACGGTGCGGACTCGTCGCACTTGCATGCATAAAAAATTGCATGTATTTGATATCGATGGGAAGAACGGCTCGAACAGTATCATATCCAAACAAGAAGAAGTGGCATTAATTAAATAGATCAAATGAGCACCACATTAATATTTGTAATATTAAAAAATTACAACTGCATCAATAGTTATAAATTGCGGTATATGCGTACATTTTGATTCGAAAAATTATGAAACAGATAAGGTGCTAATGAGAGATTGCGAGCTGCTTATGAACTATTGGGACATAATCGTCGAATTGCGCTTTCATAAAGTTTCCGGCAATGGGCCCTTCCAAATCGTATTTCTTAGCCAGTTTCTTGACCGAAAATCTGTTCCTCCTGTTGTCCCTTGAAGTATAAATTCAGATTTGTTATAGCTATTTCTGAATACACATTCACATTTGAGAAATGAATCACGGATATTAGGTTCTAATCACCTGTCGCCGAGTCGTCTCTCAGTAAAAGTAATCGACCCCTGATTTTGTTTATAGAGTAGAAACACGTAGCGATGGAGTCCTGAGCCTCTCGGCGGAGCTGGGCCCACGTAATGTGTCAAAACCTCACCTTTGGCAACTTTATCTTCTGGAATATTGCCAACGACCCAGTGCTGCCATTCGCGATTGTAACCCTTTACCGGAATATCTGGATCTGCGAATCATTTTTGGGCTTTCAATAATTTTGATTGTTACACTCGTATAATTTGCGGCTAATGATTCACCTCAAGTTGAACTATCGCATAACTGAATCTGAAGTGTTTACCTTGATCAATAGTTTCGTGGAAAGAGAGATTTTGGGAATTTGTTTATTCAATATTTCAACCGATAATATAAGTACTTTCGGTCGAAATCCTTTGAATCGTGATCAAAAAGGATAGTGAACGGCGACATCGATCATTTTATCTTGATTCAAGTATCGTTCTACGCTTCGATTATTCTTCCCTGATTCAATCAGAATACAAGAATATGTCTTCATGCGAATTTGTGACGGTCGGATTGATTTTAATTTTTATAAATAAAAATTTGGTTAACAATGTAGCAAGGATGGAGTTTGCATTTCTTCATGAAGGTATAGTCAGATTCCTTTTTGGAATATTATTGGATTAGTTCCTGGAATATTTCTAAAAGCATCTGCACAACCAAGATCGAAATGAACTCGATTGAAATTTATTCTCAAATCCAGGCGGCGAATCCAAACTGAATGTACCCACAGACATTTATTTATTTTGGATCGTGCTTTACATGCAAAACGCCACAACACGCAGCAGTGTATCGATGATGATTGTCAAACCTGTTTCTCGGTGAAAGTTACACACCGGTCGTCGACAATGTGCGGATATTCATGACTTTCGATGGGGCTATATTATATTCCGTACCTGATTTGTACCTCTCAGTTCTATTATTCACTTTCAAAATTCGGAAATTTCAAATTTCTTGAGAGCATTGAGAAAATGTTAGCATGATGATGATAATTCATTCTCTGGTACGTCATCGGATGAGATATCAATCCGCAATGGTTCAAACGGGCAAAAAATTCTTTAGTTCCATTCGACGAAAGAACTGAATTACTCAGAAACTGTTAAATTGTCGTCAAATTACCTGTCATTACTAGAGTGTAGAGGACTCCTCCTGTATGGTTGTAGTGTATCTCTGGGATGTTCTTGGCTTCCGTTGGTGTTATTTCGGTTCCCAATCTCACATCTTTATTTCCGTATTTGATCTTTAAATATATTGTAAACATGATTGAAATGGTATTTTAATGATACGTAATCGTCGATAAATGAATTAGTATGCAACAAAAAATTAGTATTCATTCCAAAATAATAGGTACTATATGAAGTACCTCGATAAGTTCATTGGGTACGCTGTCTATGATATCTGGGTCGATTTTTGCATCTTTGAATTCCGATGCAACGTCGGCCGTTGCAATTCCCAATATCAAAAGAAGAAACCCTGGAATAAATGTTTACAATCCATCGATCTTGTCCGCAATGTACTCTGAAGGGGACTTATAAGAAGATGAAATGATCTATGTAAATGCAGTTGTTGAAAAAAAAAAAAAAAAATACATCCTTCAAAGAAATTTCCGAATCGAGTGGAATAATTGAGGGTGGATCCTCACCTGCGGATAGGCAGATCATCTTTCTTCGTTGTCCCAAACAAGACTGAGCGATCGACCGGTTTCTCCTGGCGCGTGGGTATACATGCAACTAATAACAACATCCTTTCACCTGCGACGCGACGTGAGGACTTCGGGCTGAAATGAAACTTCGAGAGACCGCAAGTTCCGAAACTTTCCGTACCGAGGAGCTGTACTACTTCAATGAAATCCATCATTTTCATGTGTGCATCAATTGCTACCTTAAATATAATTATAGGACCTGTATCAGAACCGTATATAGTTATCGAGCTAAGTTTTGCCTTTCAGGAGACATAATATGAGAAAAGAATTAAATGTTGCAATATCTGAGATCTATAAAGTGTGAGCATATTTCGGATTTGACGCGCATTCAGAACGATGTCGTTGTTTGCAATATGAAGAAATCGGTTTTCGGTACACAAGAAAGTGCAGACAATGTAACGTAAGTCTCTGTGAGGAAAGGTGAGATGTAATAGTATTCGTGTGAGAGGCTCTGAGATGTTCTATTCTCCGAGTGAGAAGCTGAAATATTTTAGTTTTTGCGCGAAGTTGAGAAGATGTCATGGTTTGAGGACTTGAGACGTTCTACTATTCGTGTGAGAATCAGTCAAATCTTATAGTTAGTCTTCGTAGTAAAACTGAGATGCCTGTTATTATTCGATGGGGACAATAGAAATCCATAGAAATCATACTTTTCTGAGCATTATTTTGCATAAAATCAAGATAACTTCGTCCTGCGAGATCAACCCAGATCTATTCGGAAGCATTTTGCAACTTTTTTGACTCTCATCTTTCATTCGCTCAAATTTCATTAAATGATACGGAGATCCTTTTAGTCGTGGTATTAATGGTATTCATCTTCGACAACTCTTCATGAACAAGTTCCGTGAATCTGGTACGACTCTGTTCCCAGTCATCGGAATAGAAAATTCCCCAGCTCATTTTGGAAGATTCGAAATGACCTTAAAAATGAGCTAACTGACGATGACATGTTTCGAGGGGGGTACAAGCTTTGAGAGAAGCCGCTTACTGTTACAAGATTGTCTACTCTTACCTCGTTTTCTTTGCTCACCTTCGGTAACAGAGCATAGTCTTAGTAATATCGTCCGAAAGATGTCAGCTTTGATCTTCTCTCGATCAGCCAAATCCTTAACTTCGTGATTTTTTTCTAGCGTTAACTCTAGCAAAAGAAATCATTATCAAAACGTGTTCCCCGTAAGTAGACTAGCCGGAAATGTCCCTACCAAATTAGATGAGGCATACACAAATCGAGATGTGTTTGAACTTATCCGTAACTTTTATTGTAATCAAATGTCTCGCAATTTCTACGAGGAAGTTATAGTTATTGGAAGGTCAGATCTAAATTCAGAAGCTATGCTTCTTCATAACCGACTTCACACTTGTAAAATTCAATCGAATCTCAACAACAGAGTACCCATTATAGTTCCAGTTTGCGGTCTTTATGGATAAGTTATCATTCCAAACCAAAATGAAAAATGATCCAGCGTACCCACTAAGGTCATTTTTACAGGGATACTTATATTACATTTCGATTTTTGTATTAATGGAGTAGGTTCAAATGCGCGTTCAGGTCTTTATTGGAGTTTTCTGAAAATTAAGACAACCCATTCCTCTATTTTTTAAAAGTTTCTTTATCACTTGATTCAAGTATATGTAATTTTAGAGTTATAATTTTTGTAAAAAAGCTTCTTGTATTGCACATTGTGTAGAATGAATATTTTGTTACAAAATACGGGCACATGCGCAATGGGGAGTTTGTCAATAAGTCAGCACATGGAAATTCTTCTCCTTGTTCATTTTTGAATCGTAATCCAAGTGGATTAAAATTCTATTATGCAGCTTGTATTATCTATCAAAAAATATAATTCTCATTGTTGTACTTCTTTTTACTCAAGTGGGAATATTTAGAGACGCTTGAACTGATATGTGCTGTTTCGCGTAAAGGACGATTTTAGTCGCATGAATCAATACAATTATTTGTGGATCAATGCTTGTCAACTTAAAATTTGATTGCCAAGTCTCTGATCTGACGAAAAATTGTATAAACAATTTCTTACTACGAATACACGGATACATTTTCATTAACATTACTATCATGAGCCTTTGATAAAATACAGGAGCAAATTGAATTTCTATACCTATAAAAATCTCTCTTTGTGACATCACATTATTTTTGTGAATTACAAAATGGTATTGTAGTAAAAATCATGTAAAAAAAACTCCAAAATCTCATTTCAAGCCTTATGATCATCAAAGAGTCGTTGAGGTGACAGCACTCACGCCATGGACCAATAGAGTTGGCGGCAAATCGGCTGTCAGTTCGGTAAGAAGTTGAAGGTACTGCTTTTGTAAAACTTCCTTGTCCCAAGTGTTCGAATCCGGAGGAGCCGGCAAGTATATAAAAACTGCAGCGGTTTCGGCGCAGTGTCTTCTGATCAATTTATTGACACTAGAATAAAATTTTCATCTTTAAATGACCGTTGGGAAGTAGTGAGCTGTTTGATATAGGACAATAGAATTTAATTCCGCGTAACACGAGTGACTGTTTCATTTGATATAAGAAATTCTCTGGAGCCGTGAGATGAGACCTCACTCCGACTCTCGCGGAACCAGATTTGAGCGGAGCTAGAGAATTAAGAATCGAGTGCGGTAAAAAATCAGGAAGTATTCCGCTCAAGTATCAAGCATTTATTTCAATCAGTTCAGATGAAAAGAACTGATTGGGCTAGGTGCTTAAACACGGTTGAGGTGCAATGATAAGTACTCTCTCGTATCAATGACCCCATACACCTGTACTCGGACAGATGGGTTTGGCATGGTTCACTGAATGAAACGAGCGTCTCATGTCTCTTGGACGAGGTCGCCTATATGAGAATTTCCCTGGAACTTTCATCTTTGATCAACACAGGCTGCTGATATGAATTTTATGATTCTCAAACCTCGAAAACATGTCAATTTTGTGCCGCTCTTTTGAGGGGGGGGGGGGAGTTGTATTTGAAGCTGGTTCAATTTACGGTTTTGAGTTACCGGCTTGAAGCAATTCTGGGAATAATCTCATCACGGAAAAGTAAATCAATTGGTTCTTTGCAAATTAGCTGGTATAATTCTAGGCTATCTTAGCTCATCTGCTCGACTCAAATCGAATACAAGTTCACGATTTAAAGAGCGCAAATCAGGAAGACGAAGGATTGAGATCACTCATCTTTTGCAAATCTGTAAAATAAGTCTTTCGAAATATTGTTTGGCTTATTCGAAATTATTTTTTTGATTTGCTCAATTTCACACGATGACGAAGATAATAAGTTCGTCTGTTGTCTTCTTCTACAATCGGAACGTTTCCCAAAAGATGATCGATAACCAAATATTTTTCTCTTCATTCATCCATACGTTCCTTCCTCTCTAATAACAATTTTTGAAACCGATCAATCATCATCTTTGTGCAATTCAGAAAGGGTTATGCTTCACACGACTTTTAGAGCTGATGAAACTCACAATAGCTGAAAGTACCCATATGAGGGCGAGGCTGAATAATTCTAAGGTGAATCAGTCCAGCTTTTGGATGAGGCTGAACTAGAGGAAGTATACTTGCAACAAAAATCGATCCACAGCATTAAATGGCCATAATGCATACACTTCTCCTATATCTTGAATAAAAAATTCGAAGTCCACGCTTTGCTCACTGTAAGGGTGCCGTGAAAAAGATGATTTTCGAAGGCAGTGGCGCGATGATCTTGTGAACTTTGAGGCTTCACGAGCACTGCTCACAAACAAAATGATATTCGATTCGTCCCTGTCTGGAATCGAAGATTCAGTTGCGAATCCGAACCTATTGCAGATGTCATTTCTTGATTTGTTCAAAACCCAGCAGCACTGCTAAACGACCATCAAATGCATATCAAAAACTCACGCATGTCTCTGCGACTTAGATTTTAGAAACATAAAGCCGTTACAGTCGGTATATTTTTTGTATATTTGAGACCATGTTTCTCCTTATGCAGCCTCGTGAAAATAAAAATAACGCATCGGGTCATTGTAGAACGACTTGAGAACGCGCACTTTTGATTTTTTTCTGGGATCCAGTAGTTTACCTTTGAAAAAAATGATAGAGTAACTATCGAAAGGTTACAAACCCTGCACGAAGTCATTTGTTTGTAGCACAATTGGCTCAGTGCATTTGACATATAACGCAGCAACGCAAAGAGGAAAGTTCTGGGGAAACCCTCGTAAAGCGAAGGTGCTCTTATAATATGATTGGCCGGCGTTATTGCCCGGAAATAAAGTACTCATTTTGGTCTATGCCATCTAGAAAGTTGGCCCATTTCTCGCGGTGATCATCAGAAATCATAATTTTGTGAATAAATTTGGTTACTTACTTGAGAATGTAAGCTCGTGACACGTTGTTCCATGTGTTTTCCACTGTATCAACACTTGTTTCAAAGGAACTCTCAGCTTTGCTCTCTATCAAAGATCGGCCATTCAGTTCTCTGATCTGTTCGCTCCAGTCTGGGATTTTTGTGATCGATGCGGAGATGCGCAACATCTTCAAGAGATTTTTGAGCTTGTGTTCGTTTGAGATTCTAGGACTTTCATTCACCGACCCGTGAGATTCAGAAATACTCAGGCTTGAACTGCCACTCTTGGCAATTTCACAATGGAAAACACGGAGATGTAAATTCTTCCAGTTCGCAACCATATTGATAATGCAAGCAAGTTGCAGCATGAATAGAGATGTGGTATCGAAAGGATCTTGATCTGATGGCTGGAAAAAGTTCACTGGCCATACATCAATGTACTTAAAATTTGAATATCTGAAATAATGTTGAAAGAAATGTCAAATTATATCTTTTTGAGTATATTATTCGACTAATCCACTAGCGCTCAAGATGACGCAATTTTTTAATCAAATTTCGAACCGTATTCGTGGTACAATGAATCATAAGAGTTAAATTCAAACTAACAATAAGTATTTTCACGCTTTCTTAATGTGATTTTTCGATTTTTATGTATAAAACTACATTTGTTTGTTTCTGGACGAAGGCATGACTTTATTCAAATGGAACAATCCAGAAAAAATCGAATACAAATTTTTGACTTTTTTTTTCGAATCGATAAAGGGAACAAGTCCGTGCCGGACTGTGGATAACAGAAGATAAGATACTCCTCGTTCGAGGGAAATGGTTTTTCCGTCTAGTACGTGGAAACACCAACTTTCCACCCGCTCCGGATCGGAAGATTTGGACTTTCCGTTGAGGCGGAAAAATAGTATACGCGCCTAGCTCGCATGTATGCTTTTCTTTTGGCACGAGGGCCTTGTAGCCCTCGCTTCGCTTGGACTACGACCGACCGCTCGTGCCAAAATCGTCCATAAGCGCAGCAGTGCGTAATATACTATTCCGCCTTGTTTCGAGCAGCAGTGCGTAATATACTATTCCGCCTTGTTTCGAGACAATTGATTTCAAAAAAATATCTGAGAATTACCAAAATCACCGAAATAAAGAAAAAACGTGGCCAAGGGTATCCTGATGTGATAGAGCTTCTGGAATCACTTTCTGGGCATGCATTCTCGATGACTCAAGATGTTTTGCGAGAGCTGCAACTCCGTTCATACCAGGATACATTTTACAACTCGTTCTTACATATTTTGTGGATTTTAGCCATTCTCGGCCACTTTGGTGGAATCATCAATATTCAACTCTGGACAAAAAAATTCAATCAATCTTAATATGCAGATTGAAATATACTTGCTTTCTCTTTTGATGAGGAAAATTGTTAGAAAATTTTTTTGAACTCGGCACTTCTGGACCTCAATATGGTTTTACCTTCATTCAAGGGGCACCAAACACAATTTCTGAGTACTGAAGAATCAAGAAGAAAACCGAAAATAACAGACAAAGTTGGTTTGAACTTAAGATTCATCGCGCGTGAAAAACGTCTCGAAAATAATTGAAGAATCGTGTCCGTCTGATCGGTAATGGATTAAATGTTCAAGATTGAAGACATTACCTTGTTAGTTGCGATTTATCTAGAACATGAAAGTTTCTACAAAGACACAAATTTTTCTTCATATTGAGAACATCTCGACACATTCCAACATACTGAAGTTCGTCAACAGTTCTATCAAGGTTGGGCTGCCTCAATGGAAAAATCTTTCCATTTGCATTTGTGGTGATGTTTTCAAATATTGTAGTTGCATACTGAGAATCCTGGAAAAAGTCTCTGGGAATTTCTCCATCGTAGAAACCTAGCACAATGGTATTTGGTTTCATGGCTCCCATACCAGATAATCTGATCAAGTGATGCAAGCCTTCTCTAACTGTTCTTGTCACTGTCAATTCCACAAAAGCTTTCACCTTCATGTGGTCAACAAGACTGAGCCAGTGAGGATATTCTTCAATGGTAGGATCAATCTTTCCAGAGAACTCTCCCACTTTGACATGCCCAATGACGTACAGTCCTCCTTTTTTGAGATCATTGATGAAATCAATCAGAGGGCAAGCAGACCTTGGAGAGGCAACCATGAGAAGTATTTGCGGCCGCCAAAATTTCACGTGGTCTTTGCGAGAATCTAACATTAATAAATATTTTCGAACTTGATGAAATATTAAAGCTTGAGAAATACTTCCCCAAGCTGCATTTTTGCTTGGGGAAAACAAGTGGAGAACTATAACTAATAAGAGGCATAATATAATACTGCTTGAGGCATAAATGCTATTTATAACAAACATCATGATTAGGGTGCCTAAGAGACCTATTGTTGCGGTATGCCACGTAAAAAAGTTGTAAGTAGGTCTGAAGTTTGGAGCACTAGCCAGTTCCAAGCCCAGGCATGCTAGATTCGTGGCCAAATAACTCAACAAGAATAGAACTGAATTGATTTGAGCAATGGTATTTAGAGACCCAATTAATAATATTGTTTGCACTAGTATCCATGATGTGAAGACTGCACCAATGGGATTACCTTTCCATGTAGCTTTCACAACAAAATTCAATAAAGGACCTGAAATAATTTTCAAAACATATAGATATTCCAAATTTTCGTTGTACACAAACATAGGTATATAGGTGTGTACCAAAGACATTGTCTTTTGCAAGTGCCTCCAAAACTCGACTTGATCCAATCAAGTTACTCAACCCAGCGCTAAATGTAGCAGTAAGAATTCCTATGGCCACAAAAGGAGGCCATATATTGATGGGCATCATGTAGATAAAATTATTTTGGAGGAGGAATCTGCTCGTTGTAGCAGCAGTAAAAACTGATAGAAATATGTAGCAAATAAATGTGAATGCTACAGCTGAGAGAGTACCCCAAGGAATGCTGTAGCCTGGATTCTTTAATTCCCCTGAAAATTGAAATAGATTGATCCTGGGTAACTCAAGTTTGTCAGACACTATGGTTGAAAATATCTTCAAGATCAAATTATCAAAGCATCAATTATTTGAATTACCACTCATATTTGCTCCAGCCATAATACCAGTCACACCACTGAAAAGCACACCAAAAACACTGGCAAAATTACTCATTATTCCTTGGCTGGAATAGTCTGCACTATAATTTGAGTACAAGTTTTCTAATAACGTAGAATATGAGAGGCCTGTATAATTTCCAAAGACGCGATTTGTTGCATTTTGATGAACCAATGAATTTGCATCTGGGATTGCCACCTGAAAATAGCATTGACAGATATGAATGACTTTTGAGGTTGAACTCTCACTCACATTTCAAATGACTACTCAATAGATAAGCTTACCGCTATTTCTCCCATTGCTACAAAGCTAATAAAAACACTTCCGAGACATACACAGACAATTGCCAGAATAGCCACAGAAGTTTTGGCGAACATAGCAGCTCCAATCAAACAAACTACAAGGTTGGCTGTGTTAAGTATAGAACAGTATAAAAATCTCCACCATCGGCTGTCTGGAATTAAGGCATTTTCCCCAACTAAATAGCCTGAAGGTCCAAAATTTTCAATCAGTCCTTCTGCACAGCCAGATATGCATAGTGCACTTGATACAATATTGGCCATAAAAAAGAGAGTGCCAATGGATCCACCAAACTCAGGGCCTAGTGTTCGGCTTATCATAACTAAATGTTACTATAAGGAAGTGTATTAAAGTGCTCTTGTCAAGTGGTATGTATAAAGAATCATTATTTCTGGAAGGATACAATACGCCCCACCACCCTCAACGGCTCCATTGGTAGAAATAGCACAGACAGATGATACCGTAAACACTAAGATTCCATAAGCTATTAAGAACTGTATCAGGGTTGTGATAAGTCCTGCATTTCCAACTATATATCCTGCAAAAATATCAACAACTATGAAGTTCAATGGCAAATGATGGGACCATGTGCAGGATAGAGTTTCAAATCTACTTACCCATTCGTATAAAAACTAAGGCACTGAACATGGACAAAGTGACAGGGCTGAATACACCTGCAAATGTTCCCAAAGTTCGACCATTATCGGTGCCAAGGGTACTGAATTCCACATAGCCATCTCTGTCATCCATGGATGGATTTCTAAAATGGAGTATATTGTTCAGTCTATGTAAAATGCCTCTACCCGTGATTAGAGGTGCTTTTTCTCCTCGAGTGATCCTTATTGTTTCTGTTTCATTCGTAGACCCAATCTCTGATGCAATCATTTCAGTTTGGAGGAAGAGATTTTCGAAATTCTTGTTGCAGACTTGAAATGACTTTCACTCAAGTTGTTGCACAGTGATTAGAATCTTTGATAAGTTGAAACACATCTGCCTTTCACCCTGTTTGAAACAATCTGAATCTCATTCCCTACGATGCGCATCGAAACTAATTCTGAAAATTTTGTCTTGATATTACAGTTTCTCGATAATTTTAAAAGTTATTCTATGAGTCAATCAAATGATGTCATCTCATCTACGC
>JAPYYZ010000779.1:0-17999 GCA_030522705.1 Eretmocerus eremicus
CATATTGTTTACATGTTGGATCTATGTTGGATCCATCGCGTCTATTTGTTTTGTTCATTGATTGTATCTGATTGGGATTTCAACCGTGCACCCGAATGAGTCAGAAACGTATCTCTGCCATAAAAATGGATTTTCAACCGAATTAATTTCGTTAAATATTTCGATATTGGGTTTTGTTGAGTAACATAACGAAACTTTCATTATTGACCTTTTGTTACTGAGTAACGTAACGGAATCAAATCGTTATTAATTTCGTTATTTTACGATGACCGATATTCAAATTATGCAAATTCGGGTATTAGCAACGTAACAAAATCAGATCGTTATCAATTTCGTTATTCAACGATAACCGACATCCAAATTATGCGAATTCGGGTATTGTTGAACGTAACGAAATGTCATTAACGAAAATCAATTCTTTTTTGCATTAGGTTAGTTGCATTACGTTTTTGTTATCGTTAAGTTGAAAATAACAATCATTCATCCAAGTTTTACGGCTAAATCATCAAGAATAACGTAAGTTGAGGCGATATAGCATAATAACGTAATTAATTTCGATTTTGGGGAAGATCCCTGTTTTAGAGTAATCAAAATCATTCACCCTGATGAAAAAATTGAAATGCCTCGCAGTCTGGCGAATTCCTCCCTCATTCAACAGCCGAATCTTTTTCTCCCCTGCTCTGCATCGGTCAGAGCCAGATGGGTATTCACTTTTTATCTGTTCTTACAATGTATTACATCTTTCCTGAACTTATCGACCCGTCAATTCACCGCTGTACCAACGCCTGCAAGCGGTGTCAAGCTGACTGTGCGAAGACATTTTCATCCCGATGTGACTCCCGACGAGTTTGTCGGGAAACTGGAGCACTCTTTCGGTTCGAGCGCGGGGAGCCCTGGTGAGATTCCCGTCCTCCGTCGGCGAAGCTGCCGCAGTCTTATGGATCATGTTTTGGCAAGGACTCCTCAGAGAACTCGTAACTGTATACTGATGAACCAACGAATGTATCCATCCGTAAATCGAGTCACGACTTGTTATTCCTTTAACTAATCTTAGATATATGGAGAGTTGGAAGAGTAGCGACTCGCGACATCGCGACTCGATATACCTCCATGATGGTATCAAGCGATGATGTGCAGACATTCAAAAATGATAACAGACTCGTAAATCAAGCGGTATTTGAGTCTGCTTCCTTTATTCTTTCTCGCTTTCACCTCGCGCTCATCTAAACGATGGAATACAATCCGCATAGCATGCAACGAGATAAGAGGAGTGAGAAAAGAGTCTATACTTGGATGAGCAAATGATAAATAAGGCATTAGAGTCTTTCAGTTTGCTGCAGGTAACGTGATCATCTCCTGAAATCCCTCCTCCCCCCTCGTGGTCAACCGTGATACCTCTTTGTATACCCCCCTCCCCCAAAATCGATCACGTAGTTTATGAACGTTCCCTATCTCTCCTCATCACTCTATCAGCTCACCTCCGATTGAGCAACTGTTGTTGTTGCTGTTGGACGCAACCCACCCTGTTTGCTGTCCGCAAGTCTCACTTTGATCACCGATTTCCTCTCTGGCCGGGGTGGGTCGGGCGGGACACCCAGTTGGCAGTGTCGTTCTGGTAACGTCTCTTCGATCATCCCTATCTGCCATTCTTCTTTCATCCTCCTGTTCCTTAGTGTACGTGTTCGTGTTGGTGGCCACGGCCACTCTCGCGAACCAGCGCGGAATTCCCCTTCCTGGATCCTCCCCCTTGCTGACCGTGCCTACAGCCCAGGGCCTGAGTAGTGCCAACCCCCCCCTCCTACAGCATGGTCCCATCCGGTCACCAGCCGGCACTACTGCAGAAGCGGAATTCCGGGGTTCTCCTCATACCGTTGTGCAGGAGGAGCCTCCACATCGTGGTTAGCGCGGGTTTGGTCTCCCTCAACTACCGGTGGCTCAGAATGACACTGATTTTGCCTACGGTACCCTCCAGAGAGGGCCCGGACTCAGCAATGGGAGAATACCCTTCAGGGACCATAGAACTGGTGTGTGTAGTGTCAGTGTGCTGGGCAGCAGTCCCATCCCCGGGTTATCCCCGAGTGCGAATCACTGTATAGGTCGGATGCGGGCCTCGAAAGACGAATTTCCACGGAGCTCTCCCTGTATCGTTATCTCAGTGGGCGAGAGATTGCATTGGCAGGCCGCCACGTCTAAACCTTGCGGTTGTAACTCTCGGTGGTTATCAGCGGTAGAGATACCCATCTCTAGGTTGCCACGTCTCACCTTCCCCCTTAAGAAGCCGTCTGGATAGAGCTCAAAAGAGCAGGTGCCGAGACGTGAAACTAAGAACTCAACACTTCCCTTTCATGGAGTCACCTCCGGGATGCCCCATGGAATAGAAGCGCTACGAGTGTGTGGTGTTCCGTGGATTGGTTGGTGTGCTTGTTTGTTGAGAGCCCCCTGACCACGTCAAGGTCGTGCACACCGTAGAGGGGGTATCAATTGATATATCAACTGATTCGTCAATTGTTGTGTCACGTGATATATCGATCGATTCGTCAGGCCAGATTGTCAATTAAAATATCAAACGATTTTTCAATGGGAATATGGGTTGAGGATCTGCTTGGATTCCACATGATGGAACAGATGGTCGATCGGAGAAGAGTATTTCCGTGGAAAGGTCGAGCAGAGCCAAGGAGAATGATGATTTTAAGTATCACTCCCAATTGTGGTGAGGAGGCCACGTAAGGTTCCGTATATACAGAGCGGGGCGAGGCGCCGCCATCACTCGCGAAATGACTCCAACAGATTTTTTTCCACTGGGGTTGGTATGAGGCCTGTAACTGGAGGGAATGAGGAGGTATATTATGGTTATTCTCACTCAGGAATTTGTCGACCTCGCATACATACTTCCTATCTCGCATCGCAACTCATTTCGATTTCGCATATCACACTTCGCAACTTCGACTAGTCTACACTAGATCGCAATGTCGGTAACGGCGCACGCTTATCTTACCATATTCGCTTGCACGAACAGTTATCTCGACGACCAAGACTCGAATTAGATCTCCATGACCTGATTCTTGACATAGTGAGGTATGCGATGGATCGGTTCATTAGTTCTGGAGTTGATGAGAGGGTTTAGATATTTTTTAATCGTCAAATCTGATAGAAACGAGATGTCCATTGGCCTCAAGGTGCTCAGAGTGCCACCAGGCTCCACCTGGCGAATAGATTTGGACTTGCTGCACTCAGACCGCCAATTTGTATCATCATGAATCAGCGATGGCTGCCTGACGAACCGTCGGAGTGGGGGCACAAAATAAAAAAGAGAAAGGGAGCCCACCCTCGCGCTCCGACTTGAGCAGACGAGGGAATGAGATCATTTCGATTGTCAACGTGCAAAATAGTAGGCAGTGGCAGGCGCGGGGCCGGCGCAGCGTGTATTAGTAGTTGTGCGGCTTGCACGGCCTGGAGAGGTGCGCCGCATCGGCTCTCTCTCTGCTTCGCATGAACCACAAGAAATATGGACACAGGAGTCCGCTGCGTGTCGGTTACACTCCGCTCTTCCGCTCGTCTCCTCGTCGCGTGCCCCGTCTCCTTCGTCACCCACTATACTTATTTTCTCTCGCCCGCCTCGGCTCCGCTGTAGTATAGCATCATGGTGTATATAGCAGCCACGCAGCTCCGAGTATACAACGCCTGTATTAGACGGAGGGGCTCTTCTGGAGTTTCGTATTCATTCTTGCGATGAGTGATGGGAACGTATGATCACTTACGAGCTTGAAACTCGAATCTCAAGCCCTTCTCTAGGGAGCCGATCAACGTATACGACATCGAAGCTTCAGGTATTAGAGGTTGCTGGTGGCTCAGGGGTAGAACTCTCGCTTCGTACGCAAAGGATGGTGAGTTCGAATCCCGGCCTGAGCACATTTTTCCCCTCTCTCACAGATTTCTATGTTTTTTTCAATGATATTTCTATTATCAATTAGTTCTTCCCTGAGTTTTGGAATCTTTACATTTTCATTAATTCGACATTCCTAGCATTTTTCTTAATTTCTCACATTCAGTAGGGCATGGGATAACTCGAACACATTTGAACCTATTGACTTGAAATTCTATACATCACTTCATAAGCATCATCCGATGAGGAAATCATATTTTGATTCATGTTGAACTCGATGCCCAACCAGAATGAACTCACAAATTTTTCTTCACTCCCAATTCTCAAAAATTTCGAGATAAAGCCTCTTTTCCCTGCACTTTTGGATATACCATTCGAAAGATCGACAGGGATCATTCTCGGACTTTTTTCACGTTCTATCGATTGCTTGGTTCAGAATCTCAATTGAATCCAAAATAGCGCTCTTTCCGGCACTTTTTTGCTTGTTTTCTTCATGTCTCGTTTAAAGGAAGATGTATCTCCGGGGCATTTCATTCGCTTCTAAGAATGCAGTGGTATTTCTTCAATCATTCAAATTGGTAAATGACCTTGTCGTCATATCAGAGAGAATGTCTATTAATTTTCAGACCGATATCAATAGAATTGATGGATCTACAAGTCATGCAAGGCCTGCAAGTCTCAAGAACTGGGTGCAAGAACTGGATTTCCTGGGCTTCTATCCGCTCTCAGAAGCGCAGTGGTATTCTCTGAATTTCTCCAATGGGTATATGCCCTCCTCATTATATTAGGGGAGATAGCTATTGATTTTTGCAATTCATTCACGAGGAATTGATAGGTCCGCGAGCGATACAAGGGCTGCGAATCACGAAAATCGGACGAGAGAACTGGATTTCTTGAGCTTTTATTTGTTCCCGAAAATGCAGTGGTATTCTCTCAATCATTTGAATCGATGGATCACCTTTCCGTCTGATGAAGGGAGTCCTAATTGATTCCCTGGCCGATATCAATGGAATTGATGAATCCGCGAGCCATACAAGGCCTGCAAGTCTCAAAAATCAAGTGCGAAAAATGTATCTTCGGGGATTCTATTCGCTCCAGAAAATACGCTTCTGGGAGCAGATAGAAGCCCAGGAAATCCAGTTCTCGCACCACTTTCGAGACTTGCAAGCCTTGTACGGCTCGTAGATCCATCAATTTTATAGATATCGGTCTAGAAATCAATATCCATCTTCTTTGATATGACGGAAAGGTAATCCACTGATTCAAACGATTTAGACAACTCCGCTGCACTTTTGGAAGCGTACAGAAGCCCCGGAGATACATCTTTCTTTGAACGAGACATGAAGGGAACCGGCTAAAAGTGCCGGGAAGAGGGCTATTTTGGATTCAATCAAGAATCTGAACCGAGCAATCAATAGAACGTGAAAAAAGTCCGAGAATGATCCCTGTATCTTTTTCGAATGGTATATCCAAGAGTGCCGGGAAAAGAGGTTTTAGGAGCCACCGCGGCATAGTGGATGAGATCCTCGCCCTCAACGCAGAAAGCCAGGGTTCGAGTCTCGGCCAACACCAATGTTAATTTCCATGAGTGCCTTCTTCGGTGGTTTCGGTGGTTCGGAATCCACCTAAAACTGTAGGTCCCGGAAAATAACCAAAAAAGTTGAGGATGCGTTAATAAGAGAGAAAGAAAGAACAGAGGTTTCATCTCAAGATGTTTGAAAATTGGGAGTATAGAAAAATTTGTGAGTTCATTCTGGTTGGACATCCAATTCAACATGAATCAAAATATAATTTCCTCATCGGATCATGATTATGAAGTAATGTATCAAATTCCAAGTCAATAGGTTGAAATCTGTTTGAGTTATCCTTCACCCTACTGAACGTGAAAAACTGGAAGAAATGCTTAAAAACGTCAAATCAATAGAGATGCAGAGATCCCAAAATTTAGGGAAGAACTAGTTTATAATAGGAATAACATACGAACAAACATAAGAATCCAAAAGAAAAAGAAGGAAAATGTGCTCAGGCCAGGATTTGGACTCACCATCCGTTGCGTACGAAGCAAAAGTTCTACCCCTAATCCACCAGCAACCTTTTATACCTGAAGCTTGGATATCGCATACGTTCATCGGCTCCCCAGAGAGGGGCTCGAGATTTGAGTTTGGAGCTTGTGATCAATCATACGTTACCATCACTGATCGCCAGAATGAATATGGAATTCCAAAAAAGCCCCTCCGTCTAATACAGGCGTTGTATACTCGGAGCTGCATGGCTGCTATATACACCATGATGTTATACTATACCGCAGCCGAAGCGGGTGGGAGAGGATAAGTATAGTAGGGGACCAAGGAGACGAGACACGAGATGAGGAGACGAGCGGGGGAGCGGTGGAGCCTGGTTGCACATTAAGCACCTTGAGGCCAATGAAGATCTTGTTTTCATCAGATTTGATGAATGAAAAACATCCAAACCTTCTCATCAACTCTAAAACTGATAGACCGATCCATCGCATATTCCATAATATCAAGAATTAGGTCATGGAGACCTAATCCGAGTCTCGATCATCTAGATAACTGTTCGTGCGAGCGAATATGGTAAGATAGGCGTGCGCCGTAATCGACATTGCGATCTAGTGTGAACTAATCTAAGTTCCGAAGCGTGATATGCAGAATGAAAATGAGTTGCAATGCGAGATAGGAAGTATGCATGAGTGGTCGACGAATTTCTAAGCGAGGAGAACCATGATATATCTTCTCCATCCCTCCAGTTACAGGCCTCATACCAACCACAGTGGAAAGGAATCTTTTGAAGTCATTTTGCGAGTGATGGCAACGCCTCGCCTCGCTCTACATATACGGAACTTCACGTGGCCTCCTCACCTTACTTGGAAGTGATACTTAAAATCATCATTCTTCTGGCTCTGTTCGACATTTCCACGGGAACACTCTTCTACGATCGATCATATATTCCATCATGTTGAATCCAAGTTGATCCTTAGCCCATAGTTCAATTGAAAGATCGATTGATATTTCGATTGACAATTTGGCCTGACAAATTAATTGATATATCAGTTGACATATTGATTGACAATCCAGTTGATATATCAATTGATTCATCAATTGATTTTTTTCGGCACGGTATTCTCCCTTGGCCAAATCGATGATGACATGAGAAGTAGAACATTGCTCAATCTCCATTCAGTTTATCGCTCCTCGCTCATGAAGGCATTTTGACTCATTAAGAAGTTGATGAAATAGTGAATGGCAGCTCCCTCTCACTGTAGGAAATCCTATGATATTATTTCCGAGTGATAGCATAGAGGAAGGAGGGGAAAAAATTTCCTCTCTCCCTTTTATGGCCAACGCACGCCGCATATGGATTTTCGGTCTCACGGAGTTGTCGAACATCTACTTTATTAGTGGTCCAAGATGATTTGCATCATGAACTGGAATGAAGCAATCCCTATCTCGAGGTTTAAGCGATGAATTCAATTTCCGATACGATTCGTCATGATCAACATATAATAATTCTTCAAAAGATTATACTCCTCGATGATTACTTCACATATTTTTCAACTTGTATATTGGTTACGATGGAAGCGGAGATATTATCTTGTGTGTTATACAAGATATTGTACAGGAAATTCCATTCATGTAAAAGCATTCATCAATGAAAGCAGGCATTCTCAATTCTCAAATAGACTGAGCGGTGAAGTAATGACAGAGTTCATCGGGCTTCGTGGCAAAATGTACAGCATTCTCATCCAAAACAGACCACCAGTCACAAAAGCCTAGGGGGTCAAGATTGATGCCGTCAAGAGAACTCTGACGTTTGAAAATCATAGAGAGCGCCTGTTCAACGACAAAATCCTGAGATGCCGCCAGAATATGACTCGGTCAAGGCATCACATGCTTTTTGATTCAAGGCCCCTGATTTTCCTCTTCGAAGGGCCGTTCCCTCTAATGAGGCTTTCTCAAAAGTATGTTAGACAGAATCCCTGGATTGAGCGAAACTATCATGGCATCCTATGGAATCCTGAAAACATTGCATACACCAAGGTTGGCAATGTACTCAGGAGGATATCACAGAACTCTAAATCTGTAATTGTGAGAGGTCCAATCATAAAAGAATGATTGGAACGTTTTGATTTCAATGTGTATGATATAACGAAGTCGAAACTGTTGGATGCGTTATACAGTCAAAAACGCGTCACAGTTCACCCAAATTATACTTTATGTCGCAATGTAGTTTGTGCTCTCCACAACGTCCAACTCATTGTAAAATGCCAAAGAGAGCAAGGTCTGTACGAGAAGATGGAGTGGAAGGATATGAATAGTGAGTGAACCGTCACAGACTTTCATTCCATCATGGAAGGCGAAAGCAGTTGGGTCACATATCGTAAGCTCTCGGAAGAGGAGTCCAAACGAAGGCATAAAAGATACGATGATTATTTCAAATGCTATTACCGAGCTGAAAAAATGGATTATAGGCAGCAGAGAGAATCTAGACAGAAGTAAGAAGGGTCACTGAAGGTCTCACTCAGTCTACTATGGGGAATGGACGGAGTAAGGTCACGGAGCGCAAGCTCTAAAGAGGGGAAAATGGACGAAGAAAGTGCGGAAAACTTCAGATCGCCCCTTTGCGCTGCCCTTCTCGCATCCTAACCATAAAGTTGGTGAAGGAGCGAATGGGGAATATGATAAGAAGTACGATGATTGTGATTAAGAACTATGAATATCTATTGAATTGATGTTCACCCTCATTTCATCATGCAAACCGGATCAGTAACATCTCCGGAGAGAGCGTTTTCCCTCTCGATGAGGAGTCAAAAGAGAAAGTTCCATCTGCGTGGAAGGAGAAGCCTGGAAAAACGTCCTCCCAACATTTTTAGACCAATTACAAGTACGATCGAATGAAAATTCACAAGAAGTGCAATGAACAGGGAGATAATACGTAGTGGTGTTGAGTCTACCGGCTCACAGTAGATTTCTGACTCATCCGATTCCTTGGTGTACAAAAACCTGTATAGAGTATTTTGGTGCACGGAACTCTTAGTGCGTTAGGAAGTCCATGGGACTTATGATGCTCAGCCGAACGTGGCGGGTTTCTCACTCACGATAGATTTCTGATGCAACAGATTTCCTAGTGCAAAGAAACTTCTATGGAGTTTTTCATGCACGAAACTTCTCGTGCATCGCATTACAAAGTCATGGGGCTCATGATGCATGCACCAGGAGTACCTGCACCAAAAACCCCGCAGTATACCTACATTGAACTCAGTCCGAATTCCCTCTGAGAAGCTTCAAGATGAGCTCAGCAACATGGAGAGGTATCTGGATGCGCCAGAATTAGGAGGTTGAGTAGCCCCAATCTATTGCAAAGAGTAAGTTTTAGTTCTCAAGTGATCCGATGTCCTGCCCGTCGGAATTGGATCGCTCACCTCATCTACATCAAAATTCAATTTTTCTTCGCTCATTCCTAAGCTTCAAGAATAAGGTACAAATCGAGCCAAAAGACGTTTGCAAATATTGCATTGCGGCAGAGTTAGAGACGCACGAAGCTGAGGTTGGTAACAACGGGTACAGTTTTATCGAAATCAATGAGGGAACGCAGAATGTTGCTCTATGATTCCCATCTCAATATCGGAACAGATTCGATATGAACGAATCATTATATCTTCTGAACGCGCATCATAATTTTCTCGCCCTGTTATGGAACTGTTTTTTTCAATTCTCCTTCCGTTAAACTTGTTCCCACATTCTTACCTAATCCAATTCCCGAGATATTCAGCAAGGAGACTCTAATCCCTATCTTCTGCGTGCTGATTCGCGGAATTCTGGGAATTATTCATCCCAAAATCGGGACGAAAAATGCTCTCAAATTTTTCTATCTCATCAATGGTATCG
This sequence comes from Eretmocerus eremicus, assembly GCA_030522705.1. Taxonomy (NCBI): domain Eukaryota; kingdom Metazoa; phylum Arthropoda; class Insecta; order Hymenoptera; family Aphelinidae; genus Eretmocerus; species Eretmocerus eremicus. The sequence continues at coordinate 9,790 of JAPYYZ010000779.1, forward strand.
ATTTCCACATGGATGTGCATTTTAATTGATTTCTCTAATTGAATCAAGTTCCGAGTCAACCATCTTGAACGCCGTTTCAACAAATCGCAATATCTCCTCGATGAGACGGTGAATTCTTGAGAAATTTCCAACAGTTCATTTGGTAATTCCTTGGAAGCTTCAGAAGGATTTGGAGAAATTCCCCGGAAGCTCCCGCGGAACTCCCTGCGTCCTTGTCAAATCACTTGCTCAGCTGATTCTGTAGAGAATCATTGTTTGACTCCTCAAAATCTCCCGATGAGTGCTCTTTGATGATTATACTGGAGCTTTCTGCATTGTTATGGTGGGTCGGCCTACCCTACGGTAGACCGGAGGGTACCATTCCAATGATAATGCTCGTTTGCAGTCTCGATTTTCCCGTGGGCGATGGAGGGCTCCGTCGTGGGATCCCTAGTACTCAGACTCGTACTCGTGGAGGTCTCATTTGCAGTTGGAGGCGAACATTCATGCGGTTTTGGGTCCTGAGTATTGATGGTCCTCGAAGCAGGACAAATAGTCCCGCTATATGAGCGCTGGTTCACCGCATTCCCAGCAGCTATCATACGTATAGTTCCTAGTTTCCTCCTGGTCCTTAGCGCTCTCGAAGAACGTTTGTAGACCCTCGATCACGGAATAGCGCACGCGGAAACAGTTCCATGGAAAGACTGCCTGTCTCCTTTCGCGCAGCTTTGGTATTGTTGCTCCTCGTTACAAGATCGCCTTTCGACATGGTTTGCTCTTGCCTGAGACCATTGATGTTCTAAAGCTGTCGTTTTCTCGGCTAAAGCTGCGTCGATGTACCGACATGCCTCGATGGCACAAAACTGGACCATATGCGGGGCGATATTAGGCCTTACTCTTCCGCGTACCCGAATTCGTAGGTCCTGGTTCAGGTGCTGCCTGACCCAGTGGATCTCAAATTGGGCTCACCAACTAGGTACGCGATATTTGTTAGGCCGCCCAGGCATGTGGTTAGCCAATTGTCTCCACCTTCGAACGCTCCTGAATATTCAAGGGGGCCCTCTTTTTCTTTGGCCGGCATAACCTAGATATGACGATGAGAGCCCACAATAGGACGACAAACTATAATCAGCACTTGACTGCTACCTCTGACATTCGGGAAGGTGATTGATATTCCCAAAGTCCCCACTGGTATAAGTTTGAGTTGATGAATGAGAAAAACGGAAAGTTGGAATAGATGAGGATGTGACAGAGATAGCGGGAAATAGATTCAACTCGTCGTTTGGAATGACTGCAACTCGCACTCCTCATCAATGATCTGTAGATTGATGTTGATCCTTGTCCTAATCTCGTGAGTAATTCTTTTTCGTGCTTCTTGCTCTTTCAAACGATGGCATTTGCGTATCACTATCTTTTTCGCCCATCAAGATACTTTATGAATCAGAATTTGTGTTGAATCTATCATCTCGGGCGGCATTGGGCGCATCGAAATGTACTCATATTTCTGAGCTCTTTCGCATTCCGGGTGCCACTACTTGAACTCCATACAGGATAAAACAATATTCACGCATGACAGTACTAAAGCTAAGATCAGTATGACACTCAGAAAATACATGTATTTTCCCGGGCATCACACCATCTCACGCATTGGTTCAAGTTTGACACTGACAGGCTCGGAGGATTCACTGAAGCGAGTTGCTATCTAGAGCGTGACTCCATAGTCGGAGAATTGTAATGAGACATTCGGAATAGAGAGAGAGTGCCTGTCAAATTCCCTGTTGGCTCCTTTGATGACTTGATCGTCGGCAGTAACTTGACACTCCACGGGTAGTTTGAGTATGCCCAGGCCTGTCGAAAGGGGAATTTGGATGACTTCTGGACACTCGATAGAAATCCTTTGCCGATCGCAAACAGAATACATGCATACCCGCGGGGTTTGGCTTCTCAATGGGAAAAAGGACTCGTATCTGATACTTGCACGTTCGAAAACTTTAGGACCTGGGTGATTTTAGACTTGAAGAACTCTGTTCCACAGGTGGGCCTAGTCTTAAATGGAAATACACTGGGACACAAATGGTGTGGATGATAACGCTCGCATATTACCAACTCGTTTTTCTGTGAATAACACATGTAAATGAGTCGATGATGACAGTGCTATCGAGTCGGTTCGTGCTTAAATGGAAGCTGCGATCTGGTAATTTGGGTTCCAGCAAATAGGCAACGCAATTGGTTTCCATGATGTTAACTTTTTCCGGTTCATCATAATCAGTGGAATTTTTAATATGAGATCCAGTTTTTCCCAAAAATGCGAAACGCCGCTATGTGATCAAGATCCTTAGGGCTCAATTTGGAGCGTAGCGTCGGTATTCCTAACTCAGTTCTCGTCGTAATATTATCCAGAAGATCATTCATGGCCTCGGGACTCAACGAAAGCTCATACATTCAAACTGAGCTGGCAATAATGGCAAAAGCGGGAGCAATAGCGGACGAGCAAACTCATTCAGCGATTGACAAAGCCGATTCATTTCACTCTGTTTCGTTCCAAGCGTTATTTTGAAATGAAACCAAGTGGGAACAATTTTGATTTTCATAATGTTGAATTCTGGGACCTTCAAATTTTCAAATCCATTCCTGATGGTCACTTCCGTTACAGAGGCGCTATTCAACAATTCAATCAGTTCAGTGCCTGTGACAGGGTTGTAGGCCGTCAGCAGTCTCGGCGGTCGTGCGGGATCTCTCTCCGACAGCACGTACAGTGGAAATGTGGTACCAAGTCCAATAATGTATCTGCCGTTCTATGAATAGTCAGGTGATGAGTGCTCTGATTTTCCGGGAAAACGGCCACCACTCGACATCCTTCATAGAGGGTTTGATTTGAACATTCGTGGGAAGCGCATTCGTAATATCTTATTGTGTACATGAGACTCCTCTTTTTGGCCTCCTCCAAGAGAGCGAGCACGACTTTGAAAAGAGGATGCATTCAGATTGATGGTTCGGCGTCACTCGTCAATACTGTTGTATCTCTAGTGTCGTGGCGAATCCTAGGTATATCACATTCACCAATGTCTAGCAGGGATATAGCAGTGGAATTGGTAGATTTTCTTACACAATCATATCTTATGATTGCTCCTCCAGGTGAGAACTCTATAGTATTCCAAAAATTCAGTAGAATAAGATACTTCATCAAAAATCGGTGAATAGTGTTAGTGAAGTAAACTACCATAATCTTCTGAAGCGATGATTGTGAGTATTGCAAGCTGGCGGTGAGTTTGTATGAGCGTGATGAGCATCAGTCTGAGCTTTGTACCCTCAAATTTTGTTTGGATTGATGCACGGTGATATCCCCCTCTACTGGTAGAATTGTTTGATCGATCTTTGGAGGACTAAATTCTGATATTCTCCTCTATTACTATGGACTATTCTGGTTTGAGTTGGGCTCAATTCTAGTTTGATGTTTCCGTTCTCTCAAATATCCAAGATCAAAAACGGCCCGTCTGAATGATTTCCCCATTTTTTTGGTTTAGGTCCGCTGTGTAACCAAACGTAGTCTCCAATCCTAATCTTTTTCGGAGTGGTACGACTATCATAATACTCGTTCGGCTTTAATTCTGATTGAATCAATTTTTCTTCGTGAATGTCGTTTATGACATCCACGAGATAGCCGATTCAGTAGATTAAAATCTACTGATCGAGTCCTTGATGTAATGTTCATAAGTGGGTATCGTTCTTTGATCGGTTAATGGATGATGGGATGGCGTTCTTGACAATCGACTGGGAAATAGTTCAAGAGGTGAACTGCCGGTACTTGAATGCCTCGTCGTACTGGAATTGAACATGGCTAATCCTACCCAATCGAATAGATCCTTATGGCTTTTTGTGAACATCTTCATGTATTCTATGAAGGGCTAATGCGAACGTTCCAAGGGCTCGAGACTCTGTGCATGGTGAGCAATACATCACACCATTTCAATTTTGAATCTCATTCCATCAATGAATACACGAAATCGGTTCCTCGATCCGTTAGTAATAACACCGGTACACAAGAAAAACTCAATTTTTCAGCTCTACGTCTCGGCTCCTATTCTGTCGAGCTCTATCCAGACGACACACCGGCACACAAAAAAAAGTTAATTGTTAGTATCACGTCTCGGCACCTACTCTTCCGAGCTCTATTCAGACGGCACACTGGCAGACAAAGAGAAACTTAGAAACTTAATCTCTTAGTTTTACGTCTCGGCACCCGCTCTTTAGAGCCTCATCCAGACGGCACCCATGTGCGTGGGGTTGAGTTACGCTCAACCAGCGCGTCAGCAACTGCCAACTACCGATTTCACCTTGGTGAGTGGGACCTACAGTTTGAGATGGGTTCCGAACCACCAAGACCGCCGTAGAAAGCACGTGAGAAAAAATCTCAGTGGTGCTGGCTGGGACTCGAACCCCGGCCTCCCGCGTGGGAGACCAGGACCTTATCCACTAGGCCATGGCGGCCTTCTCTGGCACACACAAGAAAAAATTACTTGTACTCTTGACCAGACCCTTCTCACTTCATATATCTTGGCCCGCTGAAACCGCATTCGAGGTCGGTTTTAACCGCCTACCTCTTGTCTTTTCTGAAAATGAAGAGAATAGCTAGGAATTCTGAAAAAACTGGAGATTGCATCAGCCCTTTGATCCATCAACTTTTTTCCTCCATATTTCAGGCTAGAAATCTGTACTCGGGGGTCTTTGAGGTTGCTGATCACGAGTCCGAAGTCAGAATTGCGATTCTCCCGAATCCAAGATGGCAAATCCGAGATGGCGGACCGGATGTTTCCAGGAACTGCTTATTTTTGCTCGTAAGACTCTTCTCGGGGGTTTTTGGGGTCGTTGATCACGAATCTAGAGTCAGAACTCCAATTCTCCCGAATGTGAGATGGCAAATCCGAGATGGTGGCTCCAAGATGGCGGATCCAAGATAGCGGATCCAAGATGGCGAACCGAAATTTTGCGAGAACTGCTTATTTTTGCTCATGAGCCTCATTTCGGGGGGTTTGAAGATCGCTGATCTTGAATCCGAAGTCAGAATTGCGATTCTCCCAAATCCAAGATAGCAAATCCAAGATGGCGGACCGGGAGTTCCCGGGAACTGGTCATTTGGGCTCGTGAAGAAGAAACCCGCTCCGTAAGTCATTTGGAGATGGAAGAGTTTGTTACAAGAGGGAAAAGGAATGAGGGAACAACGATTCGAACGCCGTGACGTGATCGTTCGTGATCTTTGCTGGAACCTTCCGGCGAAACAACTAGACTCCATATTCGAGATGAACGACCCCAAAAACCCCCGAGGAAAGTCTTACTAGTTAAAATGAGCAGCTCCTGGAAAATCCTGGTACGCCAACTTGGATCTGCCATCTTGGATTTGGAGAAAGCGCAATTTCGACTCCGGATTCGTGATCAGCGACCCCCAAAACTCCCGAGATGAGTCTCATGAGCGGAAATGAGCAATTCTTGCAAAATTTTGGTTCGACATCTTGGACCCACCATCTCGGATTCGCCATCTTACATTCAGGAATATTGGAGTTCTGACTCTATATTCGTGATCAACGACCCTAAAAACCCCTGAAAAAAGTCTCACGAGCCAAAATGAGCAGTTCCTGAGAACTTCTGGTCCGCCATCTTGGATTTGCCATCTTGGATTCGGGAGAATCGCAATTCTAACTTCAGATTCGTGATCAGCAACCTCAGGAACCCTCGAGTACAGATTTTTAGCCTGGAATATGGAGAAAAGAATTCAGGGGTCAAAGGGCTCATGCAATCCCCAGTATTCCCAGAATTTTCAGCTATTTCCGTCGTTTTCCGGAAAAACAAGAGGTCGGCGGGCAGAACCGACCTCGAATCCGGTTCCAGCGGGCCAAAATACATGGAGTGAGGTGGGTCTGGTCAAAAGTACAAGTACTTTTTTTCTGTGTGTGCCACCGTCTGGATAGAACTCAAAAGAGCAGGTGCCGAGACGTAAAACTAAGAACTTAACATTTTTTGTGTGTGCCGGTGTAATCGGAGCTTGAAAGTGCATATTAAGTGCTCAATAATAGCATCTGCTACCGTAGTCGCGGATCGGTTGGGTAGCGGAACGCCACAGAAGTTACTGGTGAGCAGACATTGCATGCTCAAAATGTATTCGATATTTGCCTCGAAAACCGGGAGGGGTCCCACAATATCACAAATCACCTTGAAGGAAAGGATGCTATGCGTATCAATGATGATGAGCTCCTGCTTCGTCTTGACCCAAACTAATTTTTGCAGTTGACAAGGTACGCATTCCTGCACGGAGACCGTAATTTTATACTTCATTCTCGGCCATTCAAACTCCTGCTTGATCCTGCTTAGAGTTTCATCAATTCCGCGGTGCCCAAAAACAGTGGTCCAATGAACTCCTGAAATAATTGCCTTGCGATCTTTCGTTCCTGGTGATTCAATTCGACCTAGGCATATGATGATTCTCATCTTCTGCGATTGAATGAATCTCCCGAATATGTTCAGAATGATTCTAAATCCCACTTTCTCTACTCGTGCACTTCTGATCATGCTTATGGTTTCATTTCCTTTTTCAATCAACACGAAATTCAGTTGCTGAACCAATCCTTCCATTCCTTCGACCATCGTTGTCATGCTCCTCTTTTCTGTTGATCTCAATATGACAGCTAGATGTACTTCGTTGGGATTTGCGTTCACGACCTCAATTTTTTTGGAATTGAATCCTCAAAATTGGGTAATATATTAATGGCTTCTAACTGCCGCGAGCCATCATCTAGGGGATCACCGTTGGTATCAATAAAATACCCATAGTTATCTTTCTTTATGGATAGCTGATCACGACAGTAGATGACTCTTTCATCCGGTTTGTTCGGGGTGTCAATAACGCCACGCTGATCACTGTGCCAAATTAGGGTCCCTTTCTGGTGAGAGGGGTGAAAGGGCAGGGTGGCAAGGAGATCAAGTTGTTCCATGCATGCGTTTCGTCCATCATCGAAATCACATGCATCTAAGCTCACGTCAAATTCCGCTGCCGAACCCGCCGCATGCGTGTGATCGATTCCTATGGCAGGCGTTTTGGAGGCGATCCTGGCCGGTGGATCGGCTTCTCGGGGTTTCGCCTTTTTATGCTTACAAGACAGTAACGCGGTCATAGCTTCCAAATATTTGCAATCGGATCTCCGCCCTGCTCTCCCCCTTGTATACGATTGCTCTGATTTAGTAATCGGACCAACAGTTTCTCTTCCCCCATCCAAAAATTCCCCACATTCTTCAATTTCACCGGTTGTGGTTCCATCTCCGTCGTTAATTCCTACTATTATTGAATTACTCTACACCGTATTTCTTGACAATACGTCCGCTTTGATATTATAGCTACCTGGTTTATATCCGACCTCAAATTGATGATCCGTCAGTTTAAGTCTCCATCGTGTCACTCTAGAACTTGGATCTCTTGAAATGTTGAGCCGAACCCAAGGGCAATGGTCTGTTATAAGTGTAAAAGGTCTGCCATATAGGTATGATTTGAACTAGCCTATGCAGTAAACAATCCCCGAAGCTTCCTTGGAAAGGGTACAATCATTTATTCTCACCGGCTTCGAAACTCTCGACATATATGCCACTGGTCGATCTTCTCCCACTTCACCCTGAGATAATACACCCGCAATGCTATCTCCACTCGCATCAGTTTTTTGATTGAACCTTCTCTCGGAATCTGGATTGATTAATACTGGTGGTTCGCAGTTTTGCTGCGTGTCATTTCAAGAGCTCCCTGCGCATGTCCATCCCAAACGAACGTTATATTTCTCTTGAAGAGGCTTGTCAATGGCTTAATGCAAAATTTCCAATTAATTTTCGGTAATAACCGGCACAGCCTGAAAATTGCATGACATTTTTTTGAGTTGCGGGTGTGGAAAAGCTCGAACCGCTCTCACTCTTTCGGAATCTGGTCTAGATCAATTTTTGTGCGACGCGGCGCGTCGCAACCGGCCTTTCGCCGTCTCCTCTCCGTCACCTCGGGATCGACAGATAGAAATTTATGAATAAACTTCTTTCCCGAGGTCGACCCGAGGAACGGCGAGGAGATTGCCGCGTGCAAAGCGACGAGCACTGCAACTCGGCAATGTTGCCGAATTCGAGCGCCACCGCCGCCGCCGCGGGGCAGCACCTCTCGGCCCGCATATCCGTGTGTGTGCGCGTGTGCTCAGCGAGGCCGAGAGGAA
>JAPYYZ010000780.1:0-17982 GCA_030522705.1 Eretmocerus eremicus
TTTCGTTATAAGCGTCGGCTGTGCCGGAATATCTACTTTGAGAAAAAACTCATCCGAGGCTGTGGACCATTTTAGTCCTAAAGTTGAAACAACAATCTCAATGTTTACGGAAACTTCCGACTCGGCATCCGTATTTAGGACTCTTGAGAGCTCAGCATCATTTGTAGCCCATTGACCCAGTGGAATAAGAGCGCGTTGTAACAAAGCAATCAATTCATTGCGAGCATCTAGGGCATGATTTGAGTCGAAAAAGTCGCCTCCCTCCAAAAATATCGTCAACATAGCTAAGCAACATGATCATTAATGCAGCTAGTGGGAATTCTTCACCGTATTTTTCAGCCAAATGGATCAAGACTCTGAGCGCGAGGAATGGTGCACATGCAGTCTCCTATGTTATAGTGAGCAAGATAAGACCGAGTATTTTTGGAGAACGTGAATCCCTCCATACGATTCGCTGCCAATTGCGATCGTCTGGATGAATCAAGATCTATCGAAACATTTTCACTATATCGGTGACGAATACAAACTTGAAAAATCTCCAGCGTATTATTATGATAGAAGTATCCTTTTAAAGTTCCGGACCAGGGAGCAAAAAGTCACTGATACAATAGCCATTACTTCCACGTTGAGGAGCATTGAAAACCACTCTTATGTTTTTGGTTTCTTACCGAAATACCGGATGATATGTCAGGTAGACTCGCGGTTCACCTGAAGCTGTCTCATCCGGAGTTGTCTCTTCAGCAAGCTGCATATGATCAAGATCCTCGCTCTGCTTCATGGAGTCATTGTATGCAGCATCGAGGTGTTCATCACGTTGACGTCGTTGTCCTGATCTCAGCAAGCAAGCGATGTCAATGTCCCTCGAATCAGAAAAATCAGGAATTTCAATACTTTGTTTGAATGGCAACCTCAGTGATGCAACACAATGATACGTCCTTGCGGCGTAGATTCAACTCCGTCTAGAGTTAACAAGAGTCTCTGGGTTAAAAATCTCACTGACACTGTACTCCCAGATAATGTTATCGACGTCGTTTCTCTCGGTCAGAATTATAGTCAAAATGTAAAAATTGATGATAAAGCCTCCTTGCTCACTATAAAAAATTTAGAATCTTGCCTATTCAGTTCTGGAATCACCGATACCGAGAAAGATTATATCCGTCAAAATATTTGTGACATTATCCAATATGAAAAGAAAAAACAGACTCACATATTTGTGGAAGATCGAGCCTCTACAAAGAAGCTACATGAGACCAAATCTTTTCTAAAGTCAAACAAAGATATTTTTTTCACTCGTGCTGATAAGGGCAATGTTACGGTTTGTATGGGAAAGACTGAATATAAAACTGAGATGAATGACCTTCTTACTGATGCTAAAGTTTACGAATGTATTACAACCCAACCATCGAAGATTTTAAAAAAGATTCAGAGCAATATTTCCCCACTTTTGAAGCACTGGAATAATCACAACTTCCTATCCAAAAAATTTCATCCATACGCTCTTACTCTGACTAATACAACTATGGCTAGGTGTTATGGATTACCAAAAATCCATAAACAAAATGCCCCATTAAGACCCATAGTTTCGACCATCAACAGCCCCACTCATTTCTTATCTTCAACATTGTATAGAGAACTAAAAAGTTGTATCAGATCGCCAAGTTCACATATTAACAATAGTTATGAATTAAAGAAAAAATTACAAGATTGCATAATTCCAGATGATTATTTTCTTCTTTCTCTCGATGCTAGCTCGTTGTTCACCAATATACCTTGCCACCTTGTACTTGACAGTCTGGATGAACGGTTCAATGATATTCATGACAAATGTAGAATCCCGTCCGATGAGATACGTGAGGCTGTAAAACTCATTTTCAACAATACTTATTTCCAATTCAATTCAAAACTCTATAAACAGATAGATGAAAGTCCTATGGGCTCACCCATCTCACCACTATTTGCAGATTTAGTGATGGCAGATTTGGAAATATATTGTCCCTCAAAATTAGAGTTTGATCACAATGTCAAGCCGATATTTTATTTCAGATATGTTGATGACACTATCATGTGCGTAGAAAAAGTTCATGTTGACCTAGTCTTGGGAGTTCTTAACCAATACCACCCGAACCTTCATTCACTCAAAAATCAGAACTGAACAACAAAATCAATTCCTTAGACTTGACATTAATTCGAGATAACAATACGATTGTAACTGATTGGCACCAAAAACCAACTTCTTCCGGTAGGATCCTGAACTTCTTCTCCAATCATACCACTCAACAAAAAAAGAATATTATTTACAATCTTGTTGATCGAGCCATGTCCCTTTCTCATCCTAAATTCCATAGAAAGAACTCGAATTTCGTGAAGAAACTCTTGTTAGATAATGATTATCCTGAACCTTTCATGAGTCGATGTATTAACAACCGACTTCAAAAACTCAAGCAAGATAAACATTCATCAAATGATCACAGAAAACAGTTACACTTCCACCAACCAAAAGTATGCATCCCGTTCTTCAATAGCTTTTTCCATAAATGCTCCTACGTTTTCAAAAAATTTAACATTCTCACATTACCTAAGATTCACAAAAACCTTCAAGACATTATTAAATTAGGCAAAGATCGGCTTGATAAATTTGAGACAACTGAAGGGATCTATGAGTTTTCTTGTAAAAACTGCCCCGCATCTTATGTAGGAGAGACAAAGAGACCGTGATCTGTGAGGATTAATGAGCACAAGACGATGGAAAATCCAAACACAGTCGTTTCAACTCACATAAAAATGCTTGATCACGATTTTGATTGGTCTCACGTGAGAATCCTCGACCGTGAGCCACATTCTCATAAAAAACTGCTGAGTGAAATGATTCATATTGATTCCGACAAAAACAATCTCAATCTAAGGACTGACACTCGCAATCTCAACCGGCTCTATCGTTCAGTTTCAAATTGAAATCAAACATATGTCCCAGCAGTAATTATACATCTGAGTCCATAGTGCTATCCCTCTCTCTCGGACTCCCCGTCTCTCACCTCCACCTTTGATACCTTCCCACTTGATGTCTCTTCGATCATATGGAATCGTATATGCCTGTCAATCGTACGTCACCTACAGAATGTTAACACCTGACGTGGGAGTAGACACTGAGTCTATTTTCGAGTTTCAACTCAAATATGTAGTCTGTGTAAATATTGGTATTCACGAGTGACACTATCCTTGTCACTATCATCCTGCACATCCACATATCTCACACTTTTTTCATTCCTATCCAAATTTTCATTTTTCGAGCATACTTTGTCTGCATGACCACGTTGCCTGCACTCATTACACACAAGAGACTCGCGGAACCGGCACTTACTTCTCTTATGGCTTAGGCTTTCACAGCTGGAACAGCCCGAAAACCGCTGATCGTACCGCTGTTGTCGATATTGATTTTGTCGCACCAAGCCTGGCTGCTTCGGATACGCGCCAGTATCGACGCCTCTGCCCTGTTGTTGATCTCCGGCAGCGCTAGTTCCTCTGGTATTCTGCCACCTGCGCTGCCTGCCTCGCCTGCGACCTCTTCCTCGGCCGCGGTTTTCGACTGTTTTTCCGGCCCCTTGGACAAGATGTACTCCTTGAAGACTTTCCCATTCCAACAGCTTCTGAGCTTCCTTTTCAACTGCTCCTGAGCCCAACGCCTCCCTTATACCCTCCCGGAAATTTGCGGGTGCTGGAGCAGGCGCCCCGACGGGCGCGAGCGTAGTTACGAATTCGGAGTAAGCAAAATTCATATAATTGGATGATCGGGATTGTCTCTATTCTGATTTCTCAAATTCAGAAAATTTGAAATCCGGATACTCGAATTTTCTGAGAAAAAATTTCGATATCGCCGAAAATTCGGAAAGAATATTTCCGGTCAATATTTGTTCGAAAAATGGAAAATGTGAGGGAGAGAAATTCTGAAAATGACAATTCGGCGGTCTTGAATTTCTGACAATGAATTTTCGATTTTATGGCTTATTCTGAAACAATTCGAAATGGTGGTCAATCTCGATGCGAAAGAGAGGATTATCAGGCACACCATCATACCGATGATCGTACTCTCATCTACGTACGGAGTTTCGATTATTACGCCAAGCTTACCCAGTGCCATCAAAATAGTTTTATCTAGATGAACCAGCCCCAAACTTCGCGATCTACAAGAAAGTTATAATAGGTTGAGACGTTTTGGTCCGATATTTCGACGTTGAATATCCTGTCATACCCTGTTTGTTTTAACAGATTCATCACAAGAGAGTGGGATGGGCGGGTAAAAGGGAGTTCTGACAGATTGTGAATGCAATTCACAAGGACATTTCCATCATCATTTCCTTCATAATCTGATGATGGCCCGCTATGGAAACTTCGTCAGATTTTATATCTTCATCCCAAAATTTGAGAGTATAGGTGTGAGCTACAGCTCTACCTTATCAAACTTCATGGATAATAATTTATATGGAGTAATAGTTTACAATATCCCGGAAGAGTTGTTTCAATCCAAAAAACGCATGGGCGAAACGCACCATGGCTCTAGAGACGTGGAAATTCGCATGACTTGCGGAAAGCTCTTGAAGTAATCTTGTCCATCCAGGAATGATATATCGCGTTTTCTTCCGGAGTAGTCAACAGTCCCATTGAGAGTTGAGTTATTGTGAATAGCGTCAAAATATAGCTCGTACGTGTCTTTCACGAACCCATTGGTGTCTCAACGTAGACTATTAGTCCCTAAATCATGCTTAACTCATCTCAGTACATAGATAGGACTATCCTCCGTTATCTACTGACTAACTTTCAAAATGAAAGCATTGAAGCAGTCGATTGACTAATCTGAAGGATCTTTGATGAACTCACTCAGTTCATCACTTCATCAGACTGGACAAGCACGATTCTTGATATTCCAATATGAACCATCTACCAGTCCCCAAGATGGACTAGGGAGAAAAGAAAAAATTTCTCGAACACGAGAGACCCGTGCTCCTTTGAGAGCGGGTTGGTATGAGGTTCTCATACCGAAAGAGAACCAGCAAAAGTTAAGAAATCACCCACTGTTCCATGAAGTCTTTCTGGGTCCACCTGTCACCTATAATCAATATCCTCGATCTTCTCCTGGTCGTTGACGTTGAAAGCATATTCACATCGCCAAAATTATTGGGGGAACCATTTCATAGCCATAGAAACGGAGCCATAGCACGTGCCCAGTATTGAATCAAGGGATTGTGCAAGTCGAATTGTTGATCAAGTGTGAGCTGTCTTGAATTCCTCCTACTCGCCAAATTACATTCAAAGGCTCATCCAAAGCTCTACCGAACTCAAAGTTCATCCAATGCAGATGAGTGCGTGTGGAACTGTCACAAGTACGGTACATTGCGGATGCTCTGTGATTCGATGTATGAATTTCCCCTCGTCCTTCAGCCATTGCGACGGATATAGAGAATCCTCGAATATGAGTTGAGGTGAGTCTCTTAGCTGACCTAGCGATTTCCCGTTACAATGTCACGGAGAGAATCCTAACTCTGGACAAGACTCCTTGCTCTACCTCACTATCACAAAACCATCTAAATGATCTTGCCCTGGAATCTCAAAGAATACTCGCATTTGGAGGTTTTGCGTTATTGAAACATTTGAATGATCATGGTTCTGAGTTTTCGAATTTAGAGCTTATTTGAGACCGGGATGAAGCTGCTGCGAGTGATCATTTCAAAATTGACTCAAAAATAATATTCTTTGATTTGAGGAACACCTCTGCACCAAAGCTACATCATCAAGAAGGGTAACCCATATTTTCAATACTCATATGGAATGAAATTGAGCCAGCGACCGGCGCAGGATGCTGATTGATTTCAATCGAACTACCATCCGCCAAATTGCGGACATCTACGACCTCCGCAATGTCCGCCATGTCTGAAACGCCTGTGACGTCCGCGGTATTTCCAACATCCGTGATTCACGCCATTTGCAAAATTCCGTTCGTTTACATCGTCACTGATTCTGAAAATGGACTAGAGAAAATATGAATCACTCAGAACGAGGAAGTACTTTCACTCCGAGCTCGTACGGCCATTTCATTCAATAGCCTCAGGATCCAACGCCGAACGAGAATATATATTTCTACGGGAAGATTGAGTGTCGGATTTCTTCACTTTGACAAGGATTATTCATATGGACTACATTGAGGACTAAAATGTGAGATATTAATCTAATTTTATTATATTCAATAACACTGTATATTCAACAGAACAAGAACAATCCATAACACTGAGATCAATGATACAGAGTAATTAACAATATTCTCATCTTGAACAAAACCCGTCGTTGAACAGCCAGATCGTTGGCCATGGTCATCCACAAGAATCATTCAATCGCATCATTCAACGACCTGTTTGTAAAAAAAATGAGTTCTTAATTGGGACTCTTCAAGTATCCATCCACCTATATGAATTTCAGACACATGATGGAACCTTGGAATCGTGAGGTTTTGAGGCAATTATCTGATAGAGGCCGATACAGCAACTCTCGATTCCAAATGGTAATGGGTAGAAATGATGATCTCTGATTTCCAAAAACTCTCGAATAGATCGATGAACACGTCCCTGAAACGTATGAGACCTACAGCAATGATTCATTACATGAAGTTGAAGTAAAAGCTTTACCCCGCCGATGTTCATGATCAATCCATTTAGAATCAAGTCATTTCATCAACAGAAAGATTAAGAACTGGAAGACAATTGAAAGCTGCGCGTTGGTGAATAACACAACTGTGCACTATTCTCAATTCATCTGTCAGAAGCTCTTCGAAGCATTTTATGCTTCAATGGCAGAAGAACTTCAAGAGCTCCCTTTGGATCACTTTGAAATTCTGCAGGTGCTCTCGCACCCGACGATTTTCGAAGTTCTGAGAGCCTGCTGGAGCGGGTGCTAAGTTCAGGTTGTGCGGATGGAAGAAAAACTCGGACAAGTACCGAGGAAGGACGCGACTTGACGCAAGATCTTCTGTAAGGCGCGCACTGGCAGCTGTCTGAGCATCCGCGGTGGCGGGCATTTTATCCGAGTAATATACCGTTTGACGGTTACAATGGCTAGCGCATCACGTGACATGGCTGCGATCATTGAAAAGTCACGTCATTGAACGGTGAAGGGATGTAACTTATATTTCACTGTCTTGTAATTTAGTTATAAGCACCATTGACTAGTCACATTCGTGATTATATTGATGACCTTGACCAAATGAATCTATTCACACAATATGTATATCTCATGTACATCAAAGAATCGAACTTTTTGCCACTGTGCGAGTGAAGAAGGTATCTACACTACCGGTCAAAAGTATGGGTTCACTTGGGAAAAAATCTTGCTATCTTCGAAATTGGATATTTCGGGCCCGCGTGGTCCAAATAGACTTTATTTCGGCTCATTTTGTAGCTTTTTTTACGTACTTTGAAACGTCGATGCAAGAGTTTTCCATAGGATGCGACTGGTTTTCGCTACGCCACGTTGAAGACAAGAACATTTTCACATTTCTGAGGGGTGTTTTCAATCTCCTACATCTTGACCGGTAGTCATGGTAGCCCAATAAATGTGATGAAACTTTGTAGAGCAACTCAATACCTTCCGAAATCGTTTTCGAACGTCGCTTTGACTCATTTCCCGTTGAAGTTATGAGTATTCTCGCAAAAAAGATACTTTTTCGCATATTTCTCCAGAACTTTATTATGCACTGTATGAAGAGAATCAGTAATGGTGCTTACTTCGATGAGGAGAATGTTTGAATCTTGAGATTAATTGACTAATCTTTCGAGTCATAGCAGGATGGAACATCCGAAGAAGTTTAAAGGCTTATAGTATTTTTGAGTTCATACGGATCTTCTCATTATGATACATCGTGATGATCTCGACTGAAGTTGAAATGAATGATCTGTGATTTTTCAAATGTATGTATTGTTCATGTGTTCATATTAAAGAGTAGAGTATATGTGATCATATTCTATGATTTGCCAAAGAGCTGGTTAGTTTATTGATAGAAATATTACGAAGGAATGATTGATAATAAATATTCGTTTATACCTAGCTTCCTGACGTTCTTGATTGGTAATAGTATGATATGGAGAGAACGAATATCTATATATATATATGATGTCCCCCAACCCTACCGTACTAAATCATTCATCAACTGATTATTCATGAGAGAAGATTAACAGTCTTTCTGAAACTACATCATCCATTCTTCGTTCGTAGAGCATCAAAAATATGGAAACTTGCCGAAAAGTATCTTTTTTGCAGAAATGCTCATTACTTTGACAAAAAATTAGCTAGAGCAACGTTTGAAAACGATTTTGGGAGGTATCGAGTTGCTCTAGTTCCATCAGTTTTATTGAGCTACCACGACTACCGTAGAAAATGTAGGAGATTGAAAACACCCCTCAGAAATGTGGAAATGTTCTTGTCTTCAACGTGGCGTAGCGAAAACCAGTCGCATCCTATGGAAAAATCTTGTATTGACGTTTCAAAGTACGTAAAAAAAGCTACAAAATGAGCCGAAATAAAGTCTATTTGGACCACGGGGCCCCGAAATATTCAATTCCGAAGGTAGCAAGATTTTCTCCCAAGTGAACCCATACTTTTGACCGGTAGTGTATGTATCTTCTTTTTTCTTTTTTATGGTGGCCAATAAGGTTAATCTGCTCGCGGACGCTGTGACGGGTTGCGCCTCTGGGTTCGCACAGAGCACGGCACCGCCTAAAACTCCCCACTACTTGGGGTAACATCCACCATATTATAACCAACCCACCCTGGAACCGCCTGCGCATTACTCCAGGGTGGGAGGAGCGTCACGCGCTACGGAAGCGTGTCTCTCTGGATCTTCAGCTGTTCTTTCTTCTCTTCAGGTCGTCCGGGATTGATCACTCTCCAGGTCGTGAGTGGTAGCAATGCAGCGCCCCTTGCCTGGCGCTGCGATGCCCGTTCCCGCTCTTCTTTTCGGATGATTGCCGTCTTGATGAAGTCGGCGATCTTAACCCACAGCGCTTTATTGCGGAGCATGGTTGGAACGAGGTTCTCAGGTATCAGCCGAACCTCGAGCCAAACCATCATCTCCGCTCTCTCTGTACTCGTATCCTCGCACTAGAAGAGTGCGTGTTCCGCGTCGTCCAAGTCGGCCCCACACATCTGGCAGACCGGAGTTCCCCTCATCTGAAACCGCTCCAGGTACTCCCCGAAGCAGCCATGCCCGCTTATCGCCTGCGTCAGCCAATAGTCCAACTCTCCATGGGGCCGATGGATCCACCTGGCTATGTTGGGACTAGTCGGCTCGTCCAGCGATTCTTGGGTGACCTTCCCCACTCCTCCTGCCATTTCTCCACTGTCTCCGACCGTTTGACCTCTCGGATGAGGGCCTTCCGGTCCGGGTTCAACTCTACACCGTCGTTCTTGAAGGCCTTTTGCCGCTCCCATATTCGCCCTCCCTCAGCAACGAGCAAGCGAATCGGTGGCGTACCTGCTAGTATGCACGCTGTGCCATAGGACACGGTGCAGTAGGCGCTGATCATCCGGAGCGCGAAACGCCGCTTGACTTGGCCTAGCTTCCCATCAATCATGGCCTCGCTGGCTATTCAACCCCAGATGGCCGCACCGTAGAGCATGATGCAGTAGCTCACGGTGCTGAGTAGAGCTCTCCTGTTCGGCTTAGGCCCTCCAATGTTTAGCATGAGCCGCTGGAGAGCGCTGCCTACTGTGTCTCCCTTCAGCGCAGCCTCTCTAAGCTGGGCCTTGTAGCTCCTCTGGTCGTCGAACCACACTCCCAGGTACTTAAGTTCCCTCTCCAGAGGGATCTCGTGTCCGTTGATGGTGAACATAGGCATTTGAAAGCTTCTCTGTTTTGTGACCAGCATCCCTTCGCATTTGTGTTCGGCCAGCTCGAGGTGGTTATCGGGGAACCACTGGCCAACGCGGTAGAGTGCCTCGTTGCCTATACACTCGACTTCCCACGCGGTTCTGCCGACAACAACTAATGCTGCGTCGTCCGCAAGCTCAACCAATTCCACGCCGTCCGGGAGGTTCAGAGCGAGGAAGTCGTCGTACTATGTGTTCCATTCGAATGGGCCAGAGACAGAGCCCTGGGCTATGCCCGCGGACAGCTCCAGCTCAACGCACCCTCCGTCGGTGTCACAGATGAGCACACGATCTCGTAGTCCATCGCTGACGACCGCGAGCGAGTAAGGTAGTACTTTTCCATCGAGGAACATGTAGATCCGCTTCCAATTCGCCGTGTTGAACGCGTTTTCCACATCCAGCGCAATGATGGCACAAAACCCTTCCCTGGTTGGGGTGCCATTTCTATTGCAGATTGTACTCTGTCTTGCACGTACTTGATCGCGTGGAGTGTGCTGCACCCCTTTCGGAAGCTAAACTGCATCGAAGACATCCCTCCGCTGCGCTCGTACTCCCCCAGTCGGTTAAGGATCATGCGGTCGAACATCTTCCCCAGGTTGTCCAGCATGTTGAGTAGCCGGTTCAACGAGGGCTCTTTCGGGTCGCCGCCCTACCCTCTCGGGATGAGCCCTAGTTTCTGGCGTTTCCATTCCTTCGGGAAGACTCCTGCTAGCAAGCATTTGTTGAACACCTCCAACAGGAGGCTGGGCCGCACCTTGGTCACAATCTTCAGAGCATTCTTGCCGTTTGCGAGTCTCTTCGCTGCTCGCCTGTGCTCGCTCTCGTTGCAAAGAGGTACGGTTTCAGAGACTCTACTGGGAAAAGTGAGCCTGAGCTCTCCTTCTGGGTAGAGAGCCCTAGCTATTTTCAGCACTGTCACCTTGTCCGTTGGTGCAGATCTCCCTTCTTGTAAGCTTAGCTTGCTCATAACTATCCTGTACGGCGTATCCCAAGGGTCGCTGCTGACCATGTTGCACATTTCTGCTTGCTCTTGCGGATGGCGTTTCGCAGCAGTTTTTTCGCCGCTTTGTGAGCTTCTTTGTTGGCCTCCACTGACGCGAGTCCACGTTTCCGCGCTCTCTTGGCTTGTCTCCTCTTGGCGTTGGCGTTGCGCCGGAGGCTCGCTATTCCCTCACTCCACCAGTAGACCTGCTCCCTCTGGAAGCGGGGTTGCTTTCTCCTCGGCATGGCGACATCACAAGCTCGCGTAATGACTCTGGTGACGCTGACCACAGTGTCGTCAGGTGAGAGTCGATCTTCAAAGTCCAATGCCTCTGAGATCACGGTCGCAAACCGCTCTCTATCGAGTTTGCGGACTTGCCCTCCCACCATCGGCCGGGCGTTCCTATCTCTCCTCCCTTCGTTCAGCCCAAATTGAAAATGCTGGTAGTCGCTCAGTGTTTCTGAGTCCAGGAGCTCCCACGCCGTAACTCTTCGGGCAAGCCCTGAACTGACGAAGGTCAGGTCTAGTACAGAGGAAGATGGAGTTGCCTCTCGGTGCCATGTCGCTTGTCCCACTTGGTTGAGCAGGACCATGTCGAGCTGAACCATGGTCACCGCTACAGCGATGCCACGCTCATCCTCGGGCCCTCCGCTCCACGTCGGTGACTTGGCATAGAAGTCTCCGGCCACCACTACAAGCCCCTCTCACTGCTTTAGGCTGTTCTCGAGCTCTTTTAGCTCGCTTCGGGAGTCATTTATCGAAGCGTTGAGTGAGTAGTAGCAACTATACACCGCAACGTCGCCGATAACTCTGCGAACGAAGCCATTCCCCTCGTTGGTCTCCCGGTGTCGGTGAGCGAGGCATTCCACATTTGGAGGGCCGCCCCGCTCCGCAGGTCTTGTATCATCCTGGCACTCTCCCGCCCAAGATTCTGCTCCGAGGTGATCGGGACGTCCACTACCAGTCTCGTAGCTTCTACCTCGAGGAGGTTGTGGGCGTCTCTGCTCCGTTGGAGATTTGCCTGCAAGAACTCAGCCATTTCCGCGCTTATCTTGCCGCCTGCCTACTGCTCTTGCCTGTTGATAGGCAGTGCAGCATTGCCTTCCAGATCTATGGTTGCTGTCTTCCTGCAGTGTTTTGCAGCTGAGGAATTCGGGCTCCTCTACTTCGCAGTTGAGCGCTATATGGCCTTCCGTGCCACAGTTGAAGCATCACTTCGATCGGTGCTCCTGCGGTTCGTCACACCTTGCAGACAAGTGGTCATACTGGAGGCAGTTGTAGCACCTCGGGATACCACCTTTTTCGCGAATCCGAGCAATGACGGAATCCACTCGGATTTCTCCCTTGCTCAGCAGGCCCTGTGCTAGCTCCGCAGGGACTGTGATCACCGCAACCTGGGTACCCTCGTAACTCGGGCGTATGGTTCTCGCAGTCATACTCCCTGCGTGCTCCGCGCCAAGTACCGCCACGACGGCTTCTTTGACCTCTTGCAACGTGCTGACCTCGTCAATTTCCAGCACGTCCAGCGTGACAGTTGGGGTGAGGCATCGTACCACTCCCGAGTCCTGGATTGCACCCTTGATGGCATCTTCAACGGAGTCTGCCTTGACCCCCTTCTTTAGCTCTATGAGGAGGTGGCCATCCTTCGTTCTCCAAAGTTCCGAGACTTTCGGAGCGACTGCCTTAGCGCCCTCTCCTTGCTTGACTTCCCTAAGCATGTCCGCATAGGATAAGCCACTCTCTCTAACCCCTAGAAGGTATCTATGTATCTATCCATCCATATCTCTCTCTCTCTCTCTCTCTCTCTCTCTCTCTCTCTCTCTCTCCGTAGAAATTTCATTCGTTCTTCTGGGAATTTGAATTCGGTGGATGTAGATCATCCCACTGGTAGTTGCATAGTTTGGAAAGCTCTTCGAGTCAATCAAATACACAATCGACTCAAAATTGAGGGATAAAAATTCAGTCGTGTCTGACCCAGTCGTGACCCGCACAATGATTACGCTCACTCGCTCATATTGCTCTTTCCTCTGTGTTACAGCTTGACAACTACTTGACATCTTCAGGCTAATTGGGGAAGAAGGTGCAGAATCGTGGAAATGCGCCAAAAATCGTCGTAACGATCAGACCCAATGATTACATAGCTGAATAGCCGATTGCAATCATAAAGGGGAGTAGAGTCTCATATTGTCGAGCCCGCGGAACATCTGTAGGTACGGAGGAATGATCGTTGCGCGCCTGCCGTAAGAAACTCCGATTGCACTGCCACGGAGCCTCAAGACGTATGGATTGGCACCCAAAGTGGATTCATACCCCAGCATTTTGCTTTGGGGTGATTATTCTCTCGATTATCTCCCGAAAAACATGTCCAATCAGCTCGCTGATAATCGTGAGGATATTGAGCAGAGGCATATTTTGTAGCTCTGGTTGCGCAGTGAGACATCGTGCGAGGATGAAGCGTCGTGAGCCTGACTCTGGAATAAAGATGCAGCAGTTCAGAGAGATCGTTCAAGGGCAAGCGAGACAACAATCTCCTGCCGATCGACCCCCCAGTGGCAACCTCTGGATCGTGCCCAATGGGGTGAATCACATGAACGTTTGACAAGCGTAGCATTGTCACACCCACTCCTTGTTGGAGACTTAGCAACTCTCAAACGCCAAATGTAAAATTCCTATGGCTGCGTGACTATACGAATTATGTTCACAGAATTACCCTAGCCTCCAATGACATAGCAAAGCATCAAATTTTTCAGGATTAAACTCAATTTATTCGTGTCCATCTTCGGAGTCATGAGGCTTGACAAATGAAAAAGTTGTTGTGAAAAATATGAATGAGCGTTGCTAATGTTTCATCTAATATCCGCAGCTCCTCATTCGAATGTTGGAGATTGCATAATTTATTCACTAGTTGAGCAAGCAACTCTAACGGTTTCTTCCGCTATGATTCTTCGAACATATTCAAGATGAACATGGAGGAATAGGAATGGACCAAGAGCTCGCATCTTGTAACCCGAGTAACAAATTCGTAGATACAAACTCGACACACGGCAGCGAGACACAAAATGCGCTTAATGTCTGCGTACTTGTTATATGCAAAACTCAGAAGAACCTCGTATTTCCGTTCGTGTATCAACTATTTGGGGCGAAGTGTAACCACAGCTCGACGATCCCCTTAGCCATGAAGTCATTGGGGCACGACAGAGTTTTTGACACGTTTAGGAGCATCTCAAAGACCACCGGGAATCTTGTAGCTCTATTCGATTCTCTACTCCGAGCTTGGGCCTTTCGATTCTTGGCTCCGTGAACCTTTCGGACCCTCAACCTTTTCTAAGCTTCTCCTTCGGCTCTAATGCCACGTCTTGTTCAGTTGTAAGGTGCACGCAATCGATTCCTTGAATGCTAAAAGAGTTGCTCACAAGATTACTATTTCTAGTCCGAGCAGGGGAGCACGCGGGTACCGCTGATTCCATATCTGCGATAGAAATAGGCTAAGAAGTTAGCTCGGGATCTTCAATATTTGTTATATCGCTACCTGCATAATTTGATGCAATTTGCTCACCGTGAGCGACTTTTCCTCGTTGTTCATTAATTCAAGTTGAATATACTCCGTGAACCAAAATTATTTGAAAATACTAGACGGATCCATTCTCCTCTACCTTATAATTTTCAGATCCGAATCATTTCCAACTAAAAATCTCCACCTGGTCCGGACAAAAACTGAATAGGCGAAGCGTGAGCGGCACGCCCAGCTAATTATGTTGTATAGCGCTTTTCGCGTTGGAGCCGCCTGCAAATGTAACTCTGCTCGAGAGGAAGCTGCTTTTGAAAAGAGTCTCGATTTATCGTCAACCTGCTGTAAAGATTCAACTCAAGCTCTTCTGGAATTCGTGAACAGGATCATAATGGAATCAAAATTTGCCCATGCCTCAAGCATAATAATCTGTTTCGAAATTAGGGACACAATTCTATGTATGGGCCGCGCGGTTCTTTACCAAATTCACTTGTGAGACCTTGGGAGTCAGAATCCCATCACCCATCACGGACCATTTCCATAAAACTGCCACGCGTCTCTTCCAAACGCCGATATATCGCTCTCCGTCGGAAATAGAAGGATTCCGGGAATAACGTCCAAGAATGAGAAAACGTGCTGAATTCTTATGTGCTCGATTTGATCCTCGGGGATTCACCGAATTGGCTCACTCTTATTCGGAAAATTCTCAACAATTCCGAAGTCTTGCCCCCTCTGTTCGAATACTCGTAACTCGCTGGAATTTTCATAGGAAGGATGATTTCAAAAGAGGCATCTCGGAGGACGAAAAGATGACACAGCTTTTTTCGACAATTTTTCCACCTAATCAGAGTGAAAATGGGTGAGCTTTGGAGAGTTACATACATGAATTGGGAAAACTGCAAAGAATGGAGTTCTGTCAACTCTCCCAGATGCTTCTTTCAAGATTACCACGTCAGTTGCCGCACCTCCATCCCCCAGCAATCTACGAGTAATGAAAAAAAGAGGGAATGTTCCAAAATTGTTTTAAACTCTGTCGGATGACGAATCTCTCTGCTGGAGCGATGTGGCTTACGAGGGGAGTTTGTCACCTGCGAATCACAGATTTGGCCAAAAGATGGAGCCGCACATGCCAACGCTCAAGTGCTTTAGAGCTACAGCCCTTCAAATTTTGAGGATAATGTTACGAATATATCTATATATACGGAGAATGAACAATGTGAATATACTAGCAATGCTGATGTTGAGTGCTGTAGCTCCAAAATGCTTGGGCGTTGGCGAACGCGGTTTTGGATATCATCTCTTGGCTCCAAGAAGAGACTATCCTCGAAGTTTCAGCCAAATCCGTGATCCGTAGGTGGCAAACTTCCCTTGTTAGAGCAATCTTAGCTGATGCAATGCCGCATTCTGTGATCAGTTGAGATGATTCTTGGAAAATTTTTCTACGTCTGATGGGTAGTGGGCTATTGATGTTTGAACAAGGCAGGATCATGATCATCTCATCATTCACGAAATTGTGCAAGGTGCTGTGATTAATCTACGAATCTGTTTGGAATTTGGATCGTTCTTCACAGAAGATACTCAAGCTCAAAATTCTGATAGATTATACAGATTCGGATCCAAGAATTTGATCCTTATCAAATAAAAACAAGGAAAATAGGAAAGTATGGTCAGCAGAACGACACAGTTTTATTATTCTTCTAGCTTTTCCTTGATGATGCCTAAAACGTGGTCCGTGCACCCAAATACTCATCAACTATGTGAGAAAATCGCATCAAGTGGAGGACTTCGGATTCTAGGTGGAAAAGTTTGGCAAAAATTGAGGAGAGCTTCCTTATTCACCGCTCGCTTCATTATTCAGAGATCACAAATATTCACGAACCTCTTATCATCAATTTTCTGACTCATTTTCGGCATGAAATCATCCGAATCGTTCGAATAATCGTCAAATCGCAATTTAGAATGCAAATTCATTACTCGATTCGAAGCGCGCTGAAATTTATCGAAACAGACCCCTCATTTGGTTGGTATTCTGGTAGAATTACCATCGAGAAATACGATTTCTGACTTACCGACGTACGTTAACAGCACAAACTTCGATCTCTCACCTCCGTTCCAAATTGCCGGGAATGATGTAGTTTTGGAAGCGTGTGTTTCGACACGTTCGGGAATAACTCGTTGTCGCCAAGAGTACACTAGTTTCGATGGATTCCAGTATCAGAATATTGACTGAAATATACGAACTAAGAAATGAACTCTGAATCATATCGATTTGAAGGTGGATTCTCGCCACTCATGTCTAAAAAGGCGAAATCCTGCTCGATCCCATGATCTAATATTGAGTAATATTCGGAATTTTTCATATTCCACCCGCAATGCATCCAGACAGTGTCATCACATACGATCTGACACGTACAGATAGGAGACACCTCCTGTATGTGTTTTGCGACCAATCCTTACGTATTTTCCTTGGCGCAGTGGCACGAGTACTTGAGCTCCAAACTTGAACGAAGGTGATGGACGAGACTTCGAATACCAGCACTTCTTGAATCAAATTCGATGGATTGGTATTTTTCGAGTTCATATGAATCCGAGGTCAGATTGGGATCTTTCCGGGGCCGCTTTCGAGATATCGCTCGTAAACTGGGTCTAGAACTCACTCAATGAGCATTTTGATGTCCCAAGAATTCAAAGCATATCAGAAACGACTCGTGATACATATAAGGAGATCCCTGGGATCTCTGCACTTGTATGGAGACAAGTTCGTGTGCCCCAGATACACCCGACAACCGTATCGGCCCCCCCCCCCCTCCCCCGAGGGAGGGGGGCAATGAGGACGGGAGGTGATCAGGCTCTGGCGGAATCCGAAGGACTTCACTTACTGTCCTTGGAAGAGCAGGAGAATATGGTCCGTCCCCATCTCCAGGTCTGCCCCCCCCCCTCCCCGAACCTTCATGGCACTCTGCGCGCAAAGGCAAAAGGGACAGGAGAGGGTCGATCAGAGCCCCGACGGATTTGTATCACTCAAGCTTCTTTCCCGAGGGCTTTTTGGATCACTCATGTTAAGCCCATGGGAGCCATGGGACCATCCTGGGACCATCCTGGGACCTTCTGTAACCTCCATGTTACCTCGTCATACGGGGCTCTGGGTGCCAAGGGATCTCATCGGAAGACGTGGGCCCTTACGGGAAGCTCATGGAAGCCATGGAACCATCCCGGGATCATCCTGGGAGCTCCTGGGTCATCCTGGGATCTGCATGGTGCGACGCGGTGCGTCGCATGGAACCATCCCGGGATCATCCTGGGAGCTCCTGGGTCATCCTGGGATCTGCATGGTGCGACGCGGTGCGTCGCAGTCGGCCTTTCACCGTCTTCTCGTCGTCACCTCGGGCTCGACGGATAGAAATTAATGAATAAACTTCTTTCTCGAGGTCGACCCGAGGAACAGCGAGGAGATCGCCGCGTGCAGAGCGGCGAGCACGGCATCGCGGCGAGGTTGCCGAATTCGAGCGCCGCCGCCACCGCCGCGGGGCAGCACCTCTCGGCCCGCATATCAGTGTGAGTGCGCGCGTGTGTCGCGAGGCCGAGA